>MUZC01004539.1:217135-228544 GCA_002072015.1 Radix auricularia | reverse complement strand
TTTAAGAATAGTCTGCGTATTACTTTAAGAATAGTCTGCGTATTAACAACCAGTTCAAGGTAACAGCATCTGCTGCTATGAATATTCCCCCCCCCCTCAACCTTTCCTTATTTCCCCTTTGTTGTACTTCGGCGAGTGATCATCTCCTGAAGACATAATGAGACACAATGACACGATTAGACACAATGACACCATGAGAGAAGGCTGCGACATTTCTTTTTCTTCCTCTTCTTTTGTCTGGTGCAGAAATCTGGATTAACTTTTATCTTTTCTACTTCGTACAAGTTCAAAATCTGTACCACGAATATATAATATTAATCAAAGAAACCGTCGATATTTTGGTCACTTTAAGCTGCGTGGGTGCGCGACCATGCAGATATCTGTCTGACGCCGCGCAGCAGTTTAGATATACCGCGCAGCAAATTTGGGAAAATATTGGGGGAAAAATGGATTATGTGCAATTTTGTTCACCATATCTTTTACTTTTCACACGGACCAAAGCGTTTTTTAATACTTTTCTTTACAACCTCAGCAATCAAATTTTCTTGAAGGTTTTCACTGGGCACTTGTCACATATTGTATGTGTTTGGGCTCTTGTCACATGTTGTTTGTGTTTGGGCACTTGTCACATATTGTTTGTATCTGGGCACTTGTCACATATTGTTTGTATTTGGGCACTTGTCACATATTGTTTGTATCTGGGAACTTGTCGCATATTGTATGTATCTGGGCACTTGTCACATAGTGTTTTTACCCCACTAAATCAATCCGCTGCACTCAAATCTGAAGTATGTTACCATAGAGCTGGTAATGACTTTAAGGCGTGGAATGAACATTTATAGAATTATGCCTGCAGCTACCTCTTAGCACATCAAATATTTATACATGACCCAGCTATTAGCGGCAAAGGGAAGTTTTCTGCTTTAGAATATTTTTTTTAAATTTGTAATGAAAAATATCTACTCTTCTGAAAAAAATAATATATATATATATTTTTTTAAAAGTATAAAATAGATCATGACAACATGGAATCATGGAGAACATTATCAGTTTTCATTGAGATTATTATCACGATATAGAGTCAAGAACTGAGACAACAAGTTTCAACTGCAGAAGATTTAAAATGGTATTTTATTTTTCGTCGGTCTTCAAAGTTTTTTAAAGTTTATACTTTTCTTCCAGGGGCTGGTTGGTTATGTACTATTTTAAATGAATACACATTATTAAAAAAAAAAAATACTTTAGAATTATTTTTTTTAAAAGGTTGAGAACAAATAGTGACCAATCTAAAAGTACTAAACGAGTATATTAGCGAATTAAATTAAGTACACACAAAATGCATCCAAGAATAACGCACCCTCTTGAACTAAATAGCATGATGTGCGATTCTATTTATAGATTGATGTTTCTTCTCAATAATGCAATATCGGTAAAAATCCCCTAGAAAGAGCCGGTTAAAGAGACATTAAACAAAACTCTATAGTCGTGCTTAAACGTGCTGAAATGCACGTTCGGTAGATTTACTTTTTTTTTTTGGTGCGGGTAAAGTGGGCAGCGTTCTGTAGATATTTTCGTTTGATTGAAATGGTCATGGAATGTGGGTATAGGATCTGAGCTATCTGACGAGATATTCATAGCTATAGTATATCTGTAAGGCAGTCTTAGATAGATATAAGATGGTCACAGCTATTCAGACATGAGTCAGTCGAATTGAGCACTGTAACAGTCAAAGCTAGCCATAGGTCAGTCAAAGCTAGATATAAGCCAGTCTTAGCTATCTGTAAGCTAGTCACAGCCAGCCAGGAGTCCGTCTTAGCTACCTGGCAGTCAATAATAGCGAGCCGGGTCAGTCCCATCTAGCGATCAACGTCTAAGATATCCACAGCTAGCCAGCCATAAGTCAGTTATAGCTAGCTACAAGTCGGCCATAGCTATCCTTAAGTCTGAAACAACTATCAACAAGAGTGCTCCTCAAAACTTTTTAATATGGCGGACCTGCAGGAATGTTTCCATTGCTCCAGGGACGGTGAACAATTTTACCAGTACTGACGTGGTACAAAGCAGTGATTTTTATTTTTAAAAAATCATTTTTTTCATTGTATGTATGTGCTTATTTCCTAAACATTCACATATTCAATAGGGTGTGTATACGCGGTTGTGAATGTAGGATTATAATTATATGTTTCTGACCCTTCTTGCTAACTTCTGCGGACCGGTGGCGAATGGCCCACGGACCGGCACTGATCTATAAGACATGTACCCCTTGCTATAAATCTACGTTAGCCGTTTTTTAGGAAAACAATGGCATTTATTAACCTGGAAATGTCATTCTGTAAATTGATATATTATAACTAAATTTATTCAAAGTGATTTTGAGAGTTTGCATATTTAATATAACCGATTTTGAAACAAATAACACGATTGGTTGAATGAATGGCAGCTTCCGACCCACACATACATGCGCTTTGAACGACTCATTAGCAATAATGTATATGACTAATTGATAGGCGCGGTGGTCAAGCGGCAGCGCGCTTGGCTGTCGTGCCGAGATACGCGGGTTTGTGTCTCGGTGAAGACATGGTCTTGTTCCCGAGGGTCAAGGACGTTCCTGAGTTCACCAAACCAAACCCCGAGGGTTAAGGACGTTCCTGAGTTCACCAAGCCCCGAATGGTACATCAGTTTGAGAGGTAAAGGTAGCTAGCCACACAACGAAAGGGGAAGTTAACGTTGCTCTTCACTTGACTACACCACTAAATATAACACTCAGAATACAAACTAATTGAGTACTAACAGTGATTTTTTAAAAAACAAATGGAGTCTCTCCTAGAGATTTTATTAAAAAATCTGTTATTAAGGCGTACATCAAATATTTTTTTTTAAAATACGTGTTTATCTTAAATGGGTTGCCTGAAGAAACCAGGAAAGCCAACACTTTATCATCGTTTAAAACTCTAATAAGAATACAAGACTAAACGCAAACCATAGATATACGTAGAACGCAATAATCTTTTATACAGAAGGAGCGTCTGTAATATATAAGATAACATAAAATAATAAAGCTATCTTAAAGTATTCTAAAAGATCACATCACATTACAGATTCCATCCGAAAACTATTTTATGTGAACGTGAAAATCAAGTTGAAAATTAACATTTTAAGCCATAACGTATAAACATGTTTTAGTCGTAACAAGTAAAATTTCCCAGAGATATCTCATTTTCAAATTTCAAACATGCGATTTAAAAAAAATAACAACATATACTTTAAAAAGTCGTCCAATGAACATGCCAAACAAATTTTGATATAAAAAGAAAATGAGACATTTTGTAATAAATTCTTTTCTCTATATTTTAGTGTAAAAAAAAAAAAAAAAGATTTAATACATTTAATGCAGAGCTCCCACGGAGTTTTTTATTGAACGTTTTTGATTTCGAAACTCGAATAAGTTTATTATTACACTATCACTGAACCGTTCCATTTACGTCCTAACATGATTACCTTCAAGACTCAATGTTCTATGGTCATCTCAACGTTATAATAAGAGACTCGTCCCTCTCTACCAATTACTTAGCGCGAAGAGGGGCTTTATAATTAAGGAAGCAATTGAAAACGGCTCCATTAGGAGGCGAAGCGAACCACCCCCCCCCCCACAAACTCCAGCCTCCCACGGGACTCTCCCGGCTGTTGAAGAACTCTGGTCTATCTCGCCCTCCCCCCCTACACCGGCACCCACCCCTCCCCCGCTAATCAATTCGTTGGATGACCGTGAGACAGCAAAGTGAAAACCAAACAAAAATTTTTTTAGCTTACAAGCCCGCCCCTTCACCAGGTATCGATCTGTGCTTGCGATTCGTAGACAAATTGGATATTGATACCCACAGTTAGAATTATTGGATTATCGGAAATCTTTCAGGAAAAAGGGGGCGGGGTGGATTTATTTAAGTCTAACGTCTGCGCACGAATATTTTATTTCTATCGAGATTGTTGCGCAGATTTTGTGGGATGGCGAGTAAGCCGCTATATGCGGTGCGATGACGGTGCGCAAAATTGTGATTTTTTTTTTTCACACACGTCTTTATTGAATTTACATTTAACAATATCATTACGTGGGTAGAATATCAGCTGTAGGAATTTCAAGATAATATGCAGACAACAAGATTGGAAATGTAGTGGAAATAGAGACATTAGTGGAATATAAAAATTTTGAACTGCAAATCTACAAAACAGAATCTCCACACAACATCATCTCAACATAACTGCATCTCCACACACCAGCATCTCCACACAACAGCATCTCCACACAACATTATCTCCACACAACAGTATCTCCATGCACACAACAACATCTCAACACGACAGCACTCCCCACAAACAGCATCTCCACACAACAGCATTCCCCACTCATCGACAACGTGTGGTCTGTTCTTTCATTGAATTATTGACAGATGTTCTTGGCCTTAAGCTTCTTGAAATCCCCCAACCTTGTAAGATACACCATCCTGGCGCCCCCCTTTCCCCACATGCAAGAGTGGATTAAGACTGCACGAGGTCCTGGCTGCAATTCAAACTGAGGCCCTATCCATCTAGCGTCCCTTTAAATGATTGCTAGCAGCTAATATAAAACTGTAACTTGTAACTAAATAATCCATCGGTTCCTTGCACATGTTTTGTCTGTACTACGGGATCGACCTTCCCAGCCAAAAACATTATCCATGAAAGAACCGAACACGAAGAAATACCACACACACACAAAAGATTCCACCTCTGGGAATAGAAAGGTACATCGTTTTCAATATGATTTATAGTTTCTATTATTTAGACTATCAAATTAGGTTTTCGATTACTAAGACTAACGGGTCCGAATAGCGATCAGATAAAGAGATATGATTTTATAAATTTATTTAATTTATGATATTTTTGGGGATTTGTGCAAACATTTGTCCACCTTTATTATAAAATATACTAATTTAGGGGCCCCTAAATCATCCGGGGCCCGTGACTTTAGCCCGTTGAGCCCCCTCTTAATCCGCCATAGCCACATGCCAATAGATAATGGGCATACTTATTATTTCGATATCTAAAAGCGATATTAGTTTCAACGATCACAAACAACAACATGTATGAAGCTAGCCAATTATATTTAACTAAATATTTCATATTAGAAGAGACTTAATTGTGTTTAAATTTCATTGTAAGGTATTATATATTTAAGAACAAAATATCTGGAAAAGTCTTGTTTTAAATCGAGGATCAACAATCCACATAAACAAAACGATGTGTAAAAATTAAAATTCTATGCAAAAATAACACTTTAAATGTAGAAAGTCTCATATTTTTTAAAGAAAAACTTTAATAACCATGATGTGTTCAGAGCAAAGCTCTTCATTTTACTAAAAAAAATTAAAATATAAAATCTTGACTTTCCTACAATTGTTGAAGAGTAAAGATTTAAAAGCGGCCAATGTAATATTGAAAGCGATGAAACCATTTTTTTTGTTGTGAGAGCAAGACGGCGATTAAAAAAAAAATCATGTGAAGCGTGTCTCTTGTTCGTGATTTTAATCTTCCTGTTGGTTTTCAGTACTAAAAAAAAATCATTTAACGTTCATTTATCTGTACCCACATAAGGGGCAGGCTTTAATAAAATAAAAAGTCCCCCTAAAGCATAAAAGGTAAACTGTTTAATGTATTCCTGGCAACGATGTTTTCATACTCTCGACGCCGGAAACGAATTAGACCTGTCTGTCAGCGTCGATTGACAGCCCCTGACCACAAGGGTTCGAGAATATCACGGTCGTGAAATGTTGGCTTAGAGAAAAGAACACAATGATGACGTGTTCAACTTAGTTGAGAACAATGTGGTTGTTGGGATAATCATGGAACTATTTTTTAAAATATTTTTAAAAAAATCTAAATACGTCTGAAAAACAATAAAAAATGTAAAATATAATTGATAGCGCTGGATGGAAAAATTTAATAATGTTTTTATTAAATAACCTTAGATTCTCATTTTAAAGCCAGCTATTCTTAAGCGGTATTAGTATCAAAGTCTATACATATAATTCTCCTAATAGTTCAACCATGCCGGACACCAAGCAAGCTGTGTAACTAAACCCACCGACTGATCAGCTTGCTAGAAGAGGTGGTTCAGATGGTGGGGGAGGGGGATAATCGATAACAAAAATGTGTTCAATTGAGGTCAAATACTTTGTTCTTTCGGAACAACATAATAGCATGTATTTCGTATTGTAGTGGTTATTACATTCGCCTAACACGCGGAAACTCGTTGGTTCAAGCCCCAGCTATGACATTACTTTTTTAATTTTTTAAATTGTTTGTGTTTGTGCGCGTTCATTTCCCACTTTCTTTTCGAACATGACTTCGCAACACTGCTGTAAACTTTGTAGACATTGGCATAATAACTTCGTGCTCTCCGTTGTGCTCACAGTCGTTTGCCCAAACCCACCCCATTTGGACAACTGTGTTTTTCAGGAAGTCTTCACCCGTCACTAGATCTATAGAGGCGTATGCTACAACGTCGGTCGACTAGTGGCCAATATTTATTATTGTTAGATGAGAGGTCGGTACGATTTCCAATGTGAATAGTAGCGTTACAGTGGGTAATGAAACTTTGAAAGTTAAACACGCAAAAATAATATCTTGAAGTATAAAAGCGGTCCACAAAATATGTAGATTTGTTCGCATAAGTCGTTATTTCTGCAGGCCGCACAGAACATCATGGAGGCCGCAGATTTATCACCCTTGGGTTATTTTGTCTTAGAAGTGAGCCTACATGTTTCTTGGGTAACAAGATATTAACAACAAAAAAAAGTTTCTTTAAAAAAAAAACAACATTTTATAGAGTTAAGGACTCAGGGCTAAACAAAAGGCGAGTCATACAAATATAAGCCCAAACCGACACTTAATAAGATTTATCAAAGATCTCACAGAGACACGAAAAGGTCGTAATCTTACGTCCATACCTAGGCCATTACAATGTATTTCCAGTCTTATCAACCACCCAATCTCCTTTGAAAAAAGAAACTGATTGGTACCACTTCTATCCATAATTTTTGTACCATCAAATGACCAGTCTTTTAATCCCTTATATTAACTTCACCGTCGTCTCTTGGTCCGTCCGTACGGTACGGCGGAATAACAAAAGTACAACATGACCCACTTTCCATGATGCTATCGAGCTGAAATTTTGCACATAGACTCGTGTCACCTAACAATGCATTGTATCAAAAATTTCAGATCAATCGAATGTACCGTAATAAAATGAATGCAATTTTAGTTTATCTCTTTATGGATGTATAATAGCAATCTGTTGTTGTTCACATCCACGTGTTTGCTGAGTTCACTCCAACGATCGGTGACCACACACCCCACCACCACCCGTCCCCAATTTAGAACATTTGGGAGTTACGTCACTTTCATTCTGAAAATGTTTGTTTTGAAAATAATCCATACTTTTATTTCTGTCTCATACATAAGGGATTTATAGTCAGAAACTTTGTTTTTGTGGGATTGTTTTAAAATATAGGTTTCATTCTCTACCACCCTCAACCACAGGAGACCTGGTGGAGGCGTGTGAGTAGTGCAACCATACACCGTGGTTGAGGGTGGGGGGGGGCGAAGTAGGAGATTAACAGCGGTATAAAACCTCACACAGCATGGCCACACGCATAAAACCTCACACATCACAGCCACACGCATAAAACCTCACACATCACAGCCACACGCATAAAACCTCACACATCACAGCCACACGTATAAAACCTCACACATCACGGCGACACGTATGAAACCTCACACATCACGGCCTCACGTTTAGGGACACTCGCTCAAAGCCCCACGCACTGCTAATGAAGACTCTTTCTTCAGCCATTTCAAAACAAAACAGAAGCATCATCAAACAAAGACAACAACAACATCAAACAAAATTTAAAAAAAAAAAAAAAAAAAAAAAAAAAAAACCTGTGGAATATTAGATATATGAGCGTGTTATGCCAAANCGCACTGCTAATGAAGACTCTTTCTTCAGCCATTTCAAAACAAAACAGAAGCATCATCAAACAAAGACAACAACAACATCAAACAAAATTTAAAAAAAAAAAAAAAAAAGATGAAGTAAAAGCAACGCAATAAATAAAACATAGAGAACATCAAGTAGAATACAATTCATTAACATCTTTCACGAAAAAAAAATAGAAGACTACAACAAGACCAATAAAACTCCAGGTCGTATTGTTACGTTGGCCATTGTCCGCTCGGTGAGGGTCCACGAGACAGACATTTGTTTCAAGATGTATCAGAAAATAGCCCCTTCATGTCCGATCTCCTTTGTGTCGGGAAAGCAAACTTTTCACTGGATGAACAATGGCGACCTCATTTCAGAGCCGTCAGAAGAGTACAGAGTCCATCGTGGTTGGTGTTCATGTCGTGATCATGTGATCAGCGCTTGACAAATGGAAACTAAGTTTAGCGACTGTTCTGTATCCGGGTGTTAAACCAGTTCTGCCGATGTTGTTAGCCTGAGAAATTTAAATCTGCTGACAGGCAAGGAGTCAGTGGCGTAGGTAAGGATACGGGGGCCCGAGGGATTTGCCTCTTTAGGGGATCCTGCATGTTTACCGGTGGCGCAATATTTAATGTAAAAAAAAATTCAGACACTTCTTCGGCGGCCCCCATGAAGTGGGGCCCCTTGGGGGGGGGGGACTTTTAAATTTTGAACCCCCTCCCGCCAGGTCCGCCACTGCAAGGAGTTGTAGTAGAGGGGGTGCCCTTTTAAATGATAAATTGCGCCTTTTTGTGTTTTGAAAGCTTGAAAAATAGACATGGGCTTGCTTTAAGTAACTTTATTCAATATATTTCGTTTACGTTGCTATAAACAATAACCATTATGAAAAAGGTAATGCAAATAAGGTAAATTCATGGTAAGTGATATAATTTTGGTAGCATATTACAGATAACCAGAACCTAGGTAATATAATGTTACTTTAAAATCATCATCATCCTCCTCCCCCCCCCCACATGACCGTTGCGGTCGTTGGGGGGAGGGGTCGCATTAACACATCGAAAGATAACGATCTCCACAGTATCTTTATCTTGAGCGGTGGCCAATGATTCACTCAATCTCAAATAGGTAATTTAAAATATGTTATAATCCTCGGAGGGCTAATGATTAGATGTTGTATGTCAAAGACAAAGTCCAAGTATACATCTTCTTGCAAATGCACAGGAACGTTCACCCATACGAGAGTTCTGATTCCCTTTAACAAAGTGTCTAAAAAGCAAATGAAAATCTTCTGAGAAATTTACCAGCCAAAAGTGAGGAATGTCATCAGCGCGCAAGAATGTTTTGGGTACAAAAAGTTCTTCTCATAGAAGTGAATGTTCCAAGGACAGAAAATTACATTTCAAAAAATGAATTCCGGTAGAGAAAAAGGACCACCTATGGAAATGAATACCATAAAGAGGTCAATTGTAGAACTAGATGCGCTGAAATAAAAAGGACCATAGCTGAATTACATACTTCCCAAGATAGAGATGTCTCTTCTGCTATTTTCTTATATCCTGTCTCCTGCATTATCCAGCCCCTACCGTACAATACCCACAGACCCAACCCCATTTCGACAACTGTTCCATTAAAGGTATCCCCCTCCTCNCCCCCCCCCCCCCTGGAACACTGCTCCCTTTGCCTGTTAATAGAGAGTCGGGGGAAAAATAATGCCGTGTGCAGCTGAGCAAATTGACTCGTATTCAGATGTATATTTTATTTAAAGAGACTGGCGTATTTCTGGTACCAGGGTATGATGCCAAGTTCACATCGGGAGAACGTTGGCCCGACGGAGATTTTTTTTTTACTGTTCTTTCCCCCTTTTGTATTATCATCTTTGTCAAATAACAGTTATCGTCGTTTGGTTCAGCTCAGTGGCGTAGCTAGAAATTTGTAGGGGTTTGTGAGCCCGGGGGGGGGGCAAAAACTCTTTTGACGCCACACGGCGCACATACATGGCGGTAGGGAAATATTTAATTTTAAAAAATTTGGGACACTAATTTTGGGGGCCCCCCTCAAGTGAGTGCCCTGGGGTTTTCGAATTTCCCGCCTTCCCCTCCTATAGCTACGCCCCTGGGTCAGGGGCGTGCAGGTGAGTTTAGGAAAGGTGTAAAAACCCTTTTAAATTACCAGGAGTTATCACAGCTTAAGCCGCTTATTCGTCTAGGCTAAACAAACGATGTATTTCTCAAAAGACTTTTGGATAGTTTTTTTTAGTACGAATAGATTTTGGGACGTATTGGTTGAGTAATTTCTTTAACCGGCTATCTATTCAGGACATTAATATCTCCATGGTTTTCAAAAACAAAGGACATTCTTTATGTTTTAGACAATTTATATGTCTTTACCTCAACCAAAAGCAGAAAAGTCATTTGGCTGTTATCTGTAAATGGCCGTTTTAAACATGTGTAAGACATAATTTGTCATTCATAAAAATAGTCACCAATGAAAAGATGAAATTTTGTATATTGACGATACGCTACACATATTTGCATACATACTTTTTAGAAAAGTACACAAGGCCCCTTTGAAAAGGCTTTTGTTGATACTAATCATCTTATATGTTACAGACGCTCCTTCTGTACAGAAGAATATTGCGTCCTACGTATTTCTATGGTTTGTGTTTAGTCCTGTATTCTTACTAGAGTTTTAAAAGATGATAAAGTGGAGGCTTTCCTGGTTTCTTCAGGCAACCCATTCCACGCCCGAATACCGGACGGAAAGAAAGAAAACTTGTATGTGTTTGTTCTTGCATATGGAATAAGGAAGGTGTTTTTAACTTTATGCCTATCTGAGGGTTCGTATTAGGTTGTCTTTGTGTTGTATTTCTAAAGTAGAATTAATTGCCTTATGTATAATTACTAATTTACTCTTGGTTCTTCTATCCTCCAGTGTTTCAAGGTTTAATGATTTAACTAATCATACTAAAAAAAAATCCACTACAAATTTTAGAAACGTCTTCAAATTTTGTTTAAAACTTAAGAATTAAATCTTTGTTTATCATATTGGCTTAATGATACGAGATAAATAAAAATATTTTTAATTTACTTTAATTAAAAACCTCACAGTAATACATTTTTTTTATTTAAAAAAAAAAATCCGAAAATTGACACCGAGGACACGTGTCGTATCATTGAATACCGCAACTCTTCAATTTGTCTTTACGTGTTTGTTTTAAAAAGGTGAAATAATAATTCTACTTTTGATTTTCCTGGTTATTTCAGTGGTCATATTGTCTATAAATAATTATTTATTTTATCGAATCCCAAATTAGGGACCTCCTACCTTGACACCATATTATGTAAAACTTTTGAACAGTACGGGGCGGGGAGGGGAGGGCGGGGGG
>MUZC01004539.1:197045-207740 GCA_002072015.1 Radix auricularia | reverse complement strand
GTTATCATAAATCTATTTGATAATTTAATTGGATAGGTAAAATATTATTAATGAAAAACACAAATTATGTGTGCTACTTAAATGCAATAAAAAAAATAATTTAAAACAAACCAACTTACCCTAGAATATTTTTCTGACAACTGAAACAGCAAGATAATTACTCACTGAAATTTAACAACAAAATTTGAACCACGATGCAGTGTAGGTACTTGTTCACGCATCATTCTGCGCATGTCGAAAATCCACGCAATAAGTCGTGGCGATATTAATAGTATATTCAACCCAGTGGTGGTGTGTCTTGTTTTGAGTGTGTATGTGTGAGTGTGTTGTTTTCTTTTCTAAGCGGTGTCTGTGACGTATACCGCTTAATTTTCCAAACAAATCGATACTGCTTTTGAGCGATTTAAAATTACTGAACGATTATTTGTTAGTAATAAGTACCAGTATGTAATCAAACAAATGTTTTACGAATCCGTTAATTAAGACTCGATAGTACGAATATTTTTCTTTCACCCGGGCTTTCCCTTTTCAAAAGAAAAAGGGGGTTTGCGGAAATGGCAGTACTTTTCAAATGCCCACAAGTGCCGCCCTTAAAACGCGTGCCGCCCGGGGCGGGCCGCCCCCACCGCCCCCCCCCTAGCTACGCCACTGCTTGAAACCCTTCTTGTTGCAACATGCATTGTTCACTCAATACTTGCTTTGATTTCATGAGGTATTGAAAGTGTTAGTAGCCGGTTTGGGGGGGGGGGGCGATCCTGTTGACTGGCGAACAGCTCTAAATATACGTAACATGTTCATACATTTCCGAGAAAGCTCTTTAAAAAAATATATTAATTCTTTGAATGATGTGGTAAAAAAAATAATTAATGCTTCTGTTCATAAAACTTTGATGTGTTTATTTTTGTTATTAGTTTTTAAAATTATTATTTTTTTGTTTCGTTAAATTAATTTAAAGAAAGTTTTAAATCGTCTTTACGTGTATTAATAAATAATAATTTTTAAAAAAAAATCAACTCAGCTGTCAGTTCCCATATAGCTGATAAAATGCTGAGAAAGCCACAATGTATATTTCGTAATATTTCTCCAGAAAAAAAAAAACCAACAAAACTCCAGCAACTAATCTCTTCATACTTTTCTGACAATGTCCAGATCAGCCACAGCACTTGGTCCAGTCCTGAGAGCAGGCCATGTAAATCATCGTCCGATTCATCGGTTGACTTCGAGTGTCAGTCACACGAACTTGACTTAAATCCGAGACAGCCGTCTGCCGCTGACTCAAGTGATCTCAGCGTCATTACTTGGATCACTGCTCCACTAGAGCAAGAACAGAAAGCCCCTGTGCTATCGTGACGTCTTTCACTTAAGGTCCATCACGAAACGATTAGCCTCTTGTTTTGCTTCGGCCGATTTCGTCTCGTCAACATCGACTTGTTTATTAGTCAAATTTTGCCGGGTTGGCTTTTTCGTGTTTTTTTTTTTTGTTTTTAAATCTTCTGAGCTCTCTTAGTGAAAATACGTTATTGTCCCTTTCTGGAGGTTTGTTTCAGAGATTTTTTTTATTTAAAAATTTCGTTTTATATCGCTCTCTTTATGTGAAACAGTGAATTCTGTTGTGTACTGCAAGGAGAACCAAAAATATATACATCGTTGGTTCTAAACTTCGCCCCTTTATTCTCATCACTTGAAATAAAGCGACCATTTTGATAGATGAAATTATTCATAAAGTTTAGTATTTAACCATTAATTGTGTCGCTGCATGTAACTTTAGGGCGTCTCCTGCTTACATTCTAATGAGCCTATAATTGGGAGATAGCAAACTTCAGTTTATCTTATCTTATCGTATCTGCTACAGAATATCCTTCTATACAGAAGATTATTGCGTCCTACGTGTATCTCTGGTTTGTTTTTGTCCTGCATTCTTAGTAGCGTTGAAAACTTTCATGACAACCTCTTGTGTGTTTTAAGATCCCAACACTTGCTACTCTTGACTGTAGCACAGGAAAACAAAAGGCGATTGCTAATGGCATTGATTTCTTTAAATCTGTTCTCACTCCAACGACAAGCAGAGTAGTCGCATGGTCATTTACCTCTCCCTTGAATCTCTAAGGAAGTTATCTTTCTCTCAACGGCTCCCGTTCTTGTTGGCTAAATTTAAAATAGTGCTGTTTAAAACTGAAAATCCGAAGAGAAAAAATGGTTGCAAATAAAGAGCAAGAAAGTATCCATAATTGAAACGCATCAATAATATTTTTGGGTGTCGTTGTATTTATAAAAACTATTCCATCAAAATTGTCAAAGAATGATGTAATTGGTGTAAAATGATACGCCATGATTAGCTGAACGCAAATAAAACAAAAAAGTAACAAGTAAATATGATTGTTTATCCCTGTAAGCCCCTAACCTATTGTGATATTTACTGATGCGATAGGGTTATCATAAATCTATTTGATAAAGCCAAGAAACAAACAAATCAAATCTATTCACTTATTACTCATTGGAAATGAATTTTAAATATATAAAATCTGAGCCAACTATAATATTTGTTTGCTTTTGCAAATGATCTAATGTATGTTACGCTTACATTAAAAAAAAAAACAATGATTCGCTCTTTTGTTTTACAGAAACGTTTGGTCATCTTGTGAACTAAGTGTTAATTCCAGGCTAAAGACAGAGCTATTATATAATTATGTATTATGTTATAAAAAACGAGGGGTCGCTCATTCATTTTAAAAAAAAAAGATATCATTACTACGGTATAGTCCGTTATAAACTACGGAAGCTCTTAAAATAAATATATTTCAGCTGCTATCTATTTATTTTGAACAAATGTTCTTCAGAAGAAACCAAAAATCATAATAATAATAATAATAATAATAATAATAATAATAATAATAATGTAATATTAAACTTTCATTTATTTTATTAATTTTTGTTTTATTCATTTATTTCCAAATTTACAATTTTATGCGGACGTTCGAAGAGAATTAGTTTTGGTGCGCTGCTTTCTAAAATTAGTAGCGTCACGGACGGGACATACATAGGAAATAGGGTATATTGATTGTGATCAAATAATTTTGTGCGTTTATATTCGCGAATGTCATTGTGATGGTGTTTGACATTCCCATGAAATACGAACATTTTATGGGATCTCTGACATTAATGTTTCAGATGTCTGTACAATCATATTATCTTATCTGTTACAGATACTCCTACTATGCAGAAGATTATAGCGTCCTACTCTTATCCATTGTTAATGTCTATTCCTGATTTTTTTAAAATTAGATTTTTAAATGTTGATAAGATTGTCGGGTTTCCTTAATCCTTAGGCAATCCATGCACGTTCAAATTTCGGATGGTAACAAAGACATTTTGTATCAGTTTGATCTTGCAAAACAGAATAAGAAAAGTATTTTTAAATCCTTTATATTTACTTGTGTCTGAGCCCGTGCGTGTGTGCGTGCGTGCCGAAAAAACTTCGGATCGATTTTTAACCCATTTCCTCGTAATTAAGCGAGCTGAAATTTTGCTGGCAGACTCATGCCGATGATAAAAATGATGTATCGAAATTTCAGATCGATCAAATGTACTGTAATTGAATTATTGAATTTTTAAATTATGTTATTTATCCTTGTTAATCATGTTAATTTTTGAGATAGAGTGTCGTGGTGCGTAATATGTTCAACAACCTTTCATGTCGCCCCATAAGGTGCGCATTATATTGACATTACTTTTTAAAAATACATTCACGATCGGTGCGCATTATATTGAACACGTTTTACGAGACATAACTAGAATTTTATATTTTCTGATTGTTTTGCCCTGCGTATTATAATTAAGCATCCTAATAGTTACGTCTCATTTTACGGGTTGTATTAGATTATCTTTGTGTTGTATTCCGAAGTTGTAATTAATAGCCTTATGCATTATCACCAGTGTGCTCACTGTTCTTCTATCCTCTAGTTTTTCAAGGTTGAATGATTCGCCCGTGCGCTGAATGACGCGCTGTGTGTGACGTAAGCGTGATACCTTTTTGTACCGGACCTGATCCATACCTCGTGCCAAGTCTTTGACCTGGGACGACCAGTGACCAGCTGTGCAACTGATGGTTTCAATTTCCTCTATGATAAACCACTGGTCGAGTTTTTTGGACTGAATAGTCAACCGTATAAACGTGCTGCACAGTCATTTTATTAACCGTAAATTCATGTAAATTTTGGTTATGTACAATTGTATGTCAGACATTGGTTAAGTACTTCAATGTTATTTACAGTGGGACGAATTAAATAAATGTATTGAACACAAAAAATACGTACATTTATCTATTCACCGCCCAGGTCCAATGCATTGATGTTTTGGAAGTTGTGATAAAGTACAAAGATCTTCTGCACACAAGGAGCGTCTGTAACACATAAGATAAGATGATTTTGAATATAATATAAGTAATCGTAGGACGCAATAATCTTCTGTATAGGAGCAGCGCCTGTAACGGATAATGTAAGACAAGACACATTGATGTGTTGGATGGTAACATCAAAGACTTTTATTGTTTTAGACTAAATGATCAAAATTTTATTCTGTTTTGGACGGTGATGCATAACAATGTTTTAAACCATGCCAGCGTGTTCACAGCAACTGTTGAGTCAGATACATGTTTCCACAACGGAATCACGTACATTTATGTTTTAGGCTCCGGATGAAATTATAGATTAACGTTTTGAATCATGGGTTTATGTTAATTCATGACTTTTCGCGGGATTGGGTTGGGGGGGGGGTAAACTACTTTCATGTTTGAGAAGTTAAAATTATCAAATTCATGTTTAGGACAGTGGATAATTTCATAGATTTTTCGAATAGTAGTATACAGGAGGTTAGCGAAGGGGTTCATATGTCCCAGGGCGCTTTTTGTACTGGGGCGCCAAATTAGCCAAAACTGTTACTTTAAAATATGTTACATGATTAATAAAAAAAAACTTGGCACAAATTTTATAGTTTGACACAATATCCTATATATATGGATATGATGGCATAAAGTACATTAATGTTTTAGTTATATAACTATATAGACTTGTGAATTTTACTGTCGGATTAATTGAATTTATTATATAGAAGGTATGATTAAAAAAACTACATGTTACAGTAAACTGTATAGGATAGAATGCCGTACAGAAGTGTTAAAGAGAGTAGGATCTCGTTAAAAAAAATGTTTTAACCAGCAGGATCAAATACATACATGTTTTGGACAATATTCTCATGGTCATTTATAAGCTTTGTCAGGAGGATAATGAACTTATAGAACTTGGTGGTAGAGAAATTTTATAAGTTTTGATGTTTTAGATGGTATCGTCATTCATTTTTAGACGGAAGCATGCAATATATATATATATATTGCGGATTGTACCGGTAGATAACGGAACATAGATGTTTTGAATGGTGTGATAATTTACATTCACTTTTAGAGGGTTGTATTAAATACAGTTACTGCTTTGATATCAGGATAAAACACGTTTATCTTTGCGCTTAGAGGCTACGCTGCTTATATGTTTTGGACGATATGACAACTACATCCTTGTTTTAAAAAGATGGATCGTGTACTTTCTTGTGTTAGACTTTCGGATCATGTATACATGAATATTTGACGGTTTCTTTGTAATTCAATTCATGTTTGGGGCTGCAAGCAAAAGTTTTTAATTTTTGTAATTTATTATCTGGGAATGAGGAAAGCATCGTGTGACTTAAATTTTGCAGGCAGACTTATGCCGATGATAAAAATCATTTATCAAAATTTCAGATCGATTAAGTGTACTGTAATTGAATTATTGAATTTTAAAATTATTTTATTTATCTCTATGTGTCATGTTAATTTTTGAGATAGAGTGTCGCAATAAGGTGCGCATTATATTGACAATAATTTTAAAAAATATCTTCAGGATCGGTGCGCATTATATTAAACACGTTTTACGAGACATAACTAGAATTTTGTATTTTCTGATTGATTTGCCCTGCGTATTATAATGAACATCCTAAAATAGTTATGTCTCGTGTATAAAGTATTTATAGTCAAAAACTTGGTTTTTTTACGGATTTTTTTTTTACATATCAAGGAACATTCTTGGATGTTCGAAGCTGCTGCATAAAATGAATTAAGTCCATGGCCTAACATGAAGCCATACATAAAACAGACACAAAACCGCAAGTGTCCTGTTAATTACGCTTCCACCTTGACGCGACCTTACTTACAGCAGCTATTGACCCAGTTGCACTCATTCGATCCCCATTGTGTCTTCTTTCATGTGCGGTGCCGTCGGGCAGAGTTATCGGTATTGATTTACGGAATCTCGAAACTGCATCGTGACGTCGACGAAAGGTCAAAGGATGATTGCAGAACTCAAAAGTACCACCGATTTTGTGTACTACCGAGCCCGATTTATGTGACATGATGCAGGGGTTATTCAGACCCAGGGTGTTCTTGGATGTGACCCAGCCATTCAATGGTGGTCGAGTGGCATGTCCACTTGGTTTGCGTACCGACTTTCATGGGCTCGAATCCCCGTGGAGGCATGGATTTCTACCCGTGGAAATGAGTGTTCATGAGTTCCCCCAGGCCCGAATCGGTAATTGACACTGGTTAGGGAAATAGAGGCGGCTTTGAATAGTGTGTTCCCTCATAGACATTGCAAGTGAACACTGCGTCTCTTGCCAATGGGTTCTTACCAGAACGTAGGACGCATTAATCTTCTGTGAAGACGTAGCGTTTGTATAGATAAGACAAGACAATACATTAAGCTTACCTAAATACAGAAAACCAAGTTTCTGAAGGTATTAATATTAAATGAAAACAAATCCATTATCATGAAATCTATTATTATTAGTATACAACCCGTCAAAAATGTTTGAAGATTTCAAAATAAATCTATATCTGTAGATGATTTTAGTGTAGTTTGTTTAATTATCCCTCTTGCCTGAAAATCGTATAATTACAAATCAAAAAATCATGTTAAGCCTGGTCCCTTTTGGAACTCAGGACGTGTTAGCGCATTTTCGTATTATGTATCAGTACTTATGTTAGATATCAGCATTATGTAGTTATCAGTAATTGTGTTTAGATTTTAGACATATTTTTATGAATTTTCTTGTGTAATGAATATACCACAAATGATGACGTAAAACTCTCTAAACTTTTACACATATTCTAATGACGTCAACAACAACAAACTAATACTTTTGATAATACTAAGACTTCCGGCAATGGCGGCCGTTGCCTGCGCCATTGTTATCTCTCGATTCGCAATGTTTTTGATAGTTTTAACGGGGTTTTTTAACGGATCGAGTAACTGAGTGTTGATGCACAAATGGCAGGTCAGGACATACAAAAAACATATATACATCATGGGTCTAGGACTTATGGATGCTGAGATCTAGGGTGATGACAGACGGACGGACGGACGGACAAAACGGGTGCAATAGCGCATTCGACTTCTCGAAAATGCGCTAAAAATGTAAAGACAAAGAGAGAACAATTAAATCTCATTTCCGTATTGAACAGTTTTATGCGGACGTTCAAAAATAGTTACTTTTGGTGCAGTAGTTTTTTCAAATGCTTTTTTTTTAGCCGTGCGTTAATAGCGTTACGAACGAATGAACATACATAATATTTATTGATGATATAAGAACGTGAAATTTATTTAAGAAGTATTTTAACTGCAGCATTATGTTCAACCAAACATTTTTTTTTATTTAGAAATGAAGTCATTTGCGAAGAAAGTTAGAATTTGGTTAAAAAAAACTCAATGTTAAAAAACTTAACTTTCTCTCTTCTTGTGACTTAAAATGCCATATTCTTAAAGTATTTGATGCATTATGTTGTTTACATTACAGAGGATGCTAAATAAACTAAGTAAACATATGAAAAGTAAAGACAGAAATTTTAATTTTTTTATTTTCTTTATTCAAATGTACAAAAAATGAAATCAAAATGCCGAATCCCTGTGAGATAATAAGATATGAAGATTTACTATGGCTTGAGCTTAAGATCTCAGATTGGTGTTTGTTGTTGATGGGGATGGGGAGGGCGGTGTTAGGGTGTAATCTGACGAATGTGTGCTAGGAATAAGATGTGTTTGTTGAATTTGGTGAGATAGATGTCAATATCTCAACATAGTTTGTTATATAGTTTGTGCTGTAAACATCTTGGTGAGATAGTTGTCGTCAATATCTCAGCATATTTTGTTATATAGTTTGTGCTGTAAACATCTTGGTGAGATAGTTGTCGTCAATATCTCAGCATAGTTTGTTATGTAGTTTGTGCTGATATGCTCTCTCCCTTCACTAGTCATATTATCTCATTTTTAACAGACGCTTCTTCTTTGAAGAAGTTTATTAGAACTATCTTGTATTTTTATATTTTTCTAAAATTACCAAACAATAATTTGTGACTGACATAAATGAAGGGCGTCCCGTAATCAAAACCACGTGACACATAAATTCGTTCAATTCTCTTTTCATTTTCTCTGTAAATCTTCTTTTTTCTTTTCGTTTCATTTCTCTTTTCGTTTCATTTCTCTCTTCGTTTTATTTCTCTTTTCATTTCATTTCTCTTTTTTTTTTTCGTTTTTCTGGCCTTAGTGTAAGAGACGAGTTGTGGTGAGGTAATACGAGTGTCCGAGTTGACTTGTCTGAGTGTGCAACTTGACTTGTCTGAGTGTGCGACTTGACTTGTCTGAGTATGCGACTTGACTTGTCTCAGTGTGCGAGTTGACTTGTCTGAGTGTGCGAGTTGACTTGTCTGAGTGTGCGACTTGACTTGTCTGAGTGTCCGAGTTGACTTGTCTGAGTGTGCAACTTGACTTGTCTGAGTGTGCGACTTGACTTGTCTGAGTGTCCGAGTTGACTTGTCTGAGTGTGCGACTTGACTTGTCTGAGTGTGCGAGTTGACTTGTCTGAGTGTGCAGCTTGTGTATTGTATTGTGGAGTTAAAACCGTACGTGGTCGTGAACTCAGAGAGAACGGCTGGCTTTAAATTATGTAATGTTCAGGTGATTACAGACACATGTTGTTACACAGACCACAAGTTGCTGATGTCTTTTTTCCTGCAGTTAGCCTATTGCATGATGGGCTGATAGAGGGACTATGAGGTTGACCAAGGATCTAGATCATTACTATCACATCATGTCAGACTGTTACTTCTATATGGTGTCATATTATTAGTTCTATATAGTGTCATATTATTACTTCTAGATGGTGTCAGACTATTACTTTTATATTGTGTCATATTATTACTTCTATATGGTGTCAGACAATTTTTTCTAGTGTCAGAAGTAATGACTCCATAGCTATTACACATATCGTTTTTTCCCCGCTTTCTTTTTCTTCGTCTCTTTATGCCTCTCCCTATCCAGCACACAGAGAGACACACAGACAGACAAAAAATGTGTCTGATGTTGTAAGCCACTTATTTATTATAACCTAATACAAATAAAGAAATTGATTTTTTTTATATTATATGATAACTTATAAGAACAAAAATGAAAAAACGAAACGTCGTCGGTAAAGACCGTTCATTTCCGCACGATCCGAATTCTTTTAAAATCAGCTCCGATCCCACGGAGACCTGCATCTTACGGTGGTGTTTTATATACACTTTTATATACAATTTTATATACACTTTTATATACAATTTTATGTACACTTTTATGTACACTTTTATATACACTTTTATATACTCTTTTATATACACTTTTATTACACTTTTTTACACTTTTATTACACTTTTATTACATTTTTAGATACACTTTTAGTTACACTTTTATTACAATTTTATATACACTCTTATATACACTTTTATATACACTCTTATATACACTTTTATATACACTCTTATATACACTTTTATGTACACTTTATTATACACTTTTAGATACACTTTTATATACACTTTTATAGACACTTTTATAGACACTCTTATAAACACTTTTATACACACTTTTATACACACTTTTATATACACTTTTATATACACTTTTATACAATTTTTTATATACACTTTTATACACACTTTAATATACACTTTTATATACGCTTTTATATACACTCTCTCCTTCTCCCAGCTTGTCCATCTAATACACAAAGCTGATCTATAAATCATATTTCCAGGCGTCACAAATGAGGCTGACCCGGAGCAGGATTGCGCACTTGATGCGGTCAAGTGTGCCGGGGATGGCGCTGTGGGTAGAGGGGAGAGGGGCCGGCCATGATTTCAATTATGACTGGCGGAGTTGTAAGCTGTTGGAGACACACGGTCGCACAACATGGGGTGGGGGGAGAGAGTTGTTAGTTGTTGGAGACACACGATCGCACAACGTGGGGTGGGGTGGGGAGAGAGTTGTAAGTTGTTGGAAACGACACTGTCACACAGGGAGGGCCATATTAATATTCTGACATGTGTCATTTATTTTTTAGTCGCCAGACGGACGGATATTTGATGTTGGAATTTCGGAGCTCCGAGCGCCACTAAAATCTTGTGTCGAGTTCAATTTAATGCAGTCAGTTGAGACAAGGAGTGTAAAAATAAATAAATGATATTTTAAATTCTAAAAATGTAAGCGTAGAGTGTACCAGGTAAATAACAATTTTGTCTCCATACAAGAAATGTGTTTACAGTATTTACCAACTACTCATGGGGGGGGGGGGGGGGGGGAA
>MUZC01004539.1:178377-197010 GCA_002072015.1 Radix auricularia | reverse complement strand
CGCCCCTTTACAAACTGAGATAAAAAACACGCAAATATTGGATGCAGTTTTAAAACGATTATTTATGAGAATATAAACGGTACTAGATGTTTCCCAAACACTTTCTTACGACACCTTTACTAATTAATACAGTTATTATGTAGTAATATTTCTTGCAGTTATGTTTTTCACTGATGTGGTATTAAATGATAATGTAAAAGAATTTTAATTTTGTACTTCAAAAACATTTCAATTTTTAAAAGAAACATAAGTAGAAGAGGGCATTATCCCCGAATAGCATAGTTGCCCATACTGTGTCACTGTCACGTTAAGTCATTTTCTATGCGTAAAACCAATGCATTTCAATTTTATAGAAAACGGGGCAATTTTAAAGGCTAACCTAGGCAGAAAAACAGAGTACGCGCAGTTAAGGTAATAACAGTACAGTAAAATTCAGTAATAATATACCATATGGGTGTGAGCCTAACCAGCGTTTATGATGGGGTCGCGATTGGTGAAACGCGAATAGTGTGTGTCTATGAAGGTTGTGTCCCTTGAGGAGGAGGAGGAGCGTGTCCGCACAACAGGAGTCTGTGTCTTCTGAGGAATTGTGTAACCGTTACCGGATTGTGCCGTCTTTTAGGATTTGTGTATCCGTTACCGGTTTGTGCCCTCTTTTAGGATTTGTGTATCCGTTACCGGATTGTGCCATCTTTTAGGATTTGTGTATCCGTTACCGGATTTTGCCATCTTTTAGGATTTGTGTATCCGTTACCGGATTGTGCCGTCTCTGAGGATTTGTGTATCCGTTACCGATTTTGCCATCATTGAGGATGGATTTGTGTATCCGTTACCGGATTGTGCCATCTTTTAGGATTTGTGTATCCGTTACCGGATTGTGCCGTCTCTGAGGATTTGTGTATCTGTTACCGGTTTGTGCCATCTTTGGGGATTTGTGTATCCGTTACCGATTTTGCCATCATTGAGGATGGATTTGTGTATCCGTTACCGGATTGTGCCATCTTTTAGGATTTGTGTATCCGTTACCGGATTGTGCCGTCTTTGAAGATTTGTGTATTCGTTACCGGATTGTGCCCTCTAGAGGATTTGTATCGACCTACCAAGACTGTATGGGTGAGGATTGTGTACCCTAGGAATATTGTGTACGCCCATTCCAGGATATTTCCCCAATTTAAAGTATTGTAGGCCTATCCCAGAGAACTGTGTCACCTATCAAAGTTCGTGATTTCCGTCATTGAGCCCTTAAAGGCTCGTGGGTCCGTGTGTGAATAAAATTTACACCCCGAAATAACACAAAAACTGCAAAAACTGCCCCCCCCCCCAAAACATTAATCTCAGCTGCAAACCTCCCTGTATACAAATCTCCCTGTCTACAAATCTCCCTGTCTACAAACCTCCCTGTCTACAAACCTACCTGTCTACAAACCTTCCGGTCTACAAACATCTCCTTGTCTAAAGTTAACCCCGGCTACAATTTACCTTTGCTACAATTAATCAATCACTCCCTATATAACTTAACGACAAATAATCCCATGCTATATTTACTTCATACTTTATACTAAATACTGTTATTTGTAAAAATGAAATTGTTTGTGTATAACATTTTATTGAACCTTTGACTCCAAATGTCATAAGATCCTAGTGTTCTGACCATTAGGTAATCGTTTAGACATATTTAAGTATAATCTTTTTAATTTTAATTTACGTTGTTTTTTCTTTAAATTATTTTAACTTGTTTCTCTCTACTATTCTCTTTAGTTTTGTATATTATAAATTGGACTTCCAAAATAAATTATTTTATATCTATTTTTAACAATTCTTATTAATTTTTATGCAATGAATGCTACCACAGTTTATTTAAACATTGTTTCGGTCAAAACAATTTGCTCTGTTTATGTAAACATTACGATTGAGAACAGTCCACGCGGGTGGTGGGAAACATTTTTTGAGGTGTAGGGCCCAGGATTTAAAATATTTCTAAATGTTTAACTTCGACGAATCATTTTTGGAGCTACATCAGCCCCCAACAAAGTAACTGGAGTTTTACCAAAACATTATGTGAAGTTTTACTCAGTCGATTGAATTCCAACTCGGCTTTTCTTGACAGGTTTTTTTTCTTTGTCTCTTGCAGCCCATTCTCAGACGGTCCATTCCCAGACAGCCCATTTCAAAACAGCCCATTCCCAGACAGTCCATTCCTAGACAGTCCATTCTCAGACAGTCCATTCCCAGACAGCCCATTCTAAGACAGTCCATTCCCAGACAGCCAATTTCAAAAACAGCCCATTCCCAGACAGTCCATTCCTAGACAGTCCATTCTCAGACAGACCATTCCCAGACAGCCCATTTCAAAACAGCCCATTCCCAGACAGTCCATTCCCAGACAGTCCATTCCCAGACAGTCCATTCCCAGACAGTACATTCACAGACAGTCCATTCCCAGACAGCCCATTTCAAAACAGCTCATTCCCAGACAGTCCATTCCCAGACAGTCCATTCCCAGACAGTCCATTCCCAGACAGTCCATTCCCAGACAGTCCATTCCCAGACAGTCCCTTCCCAGACAGCCCATTCCCAGACAGTCCATTCCCAGACAGTCCATTCCCAGACAGCCCATTCTCAGACAGTCCATTCCCAGACAGCCCATTTCAAAACAGCCCATTCCCAGACAGTCCATTCCTAGACAGTCCATTCTCAGACTGTCCATTCCCAGACAGCCCATTTCAAAACAGCTCATTCCCAGACAGCCCATTCCCAGACAGTCCATTCCCAGACAGTACATTCACAGACAGTCCATTCCCAGACAGTACATTCACAGACAGTCCATTCCCAGACAGTCCATTCCCAGACAGTACATTCATAGACAGTCCATTCCCAGACAGCCCATTCCAAAACTGTCACTTCCCAGACAGCCCATTCCCAGACAGTCCATTCCCAGACAGTCCATTCCCAGACAGTCCATTCCCAGACAGTCCATTCCCAGACAGTCCATTCCCAGACAGTCCTTCCCAGACAGTCCATTCCCAGACAGCCCATTCCCAGAAAGTCCATTCCCAGACAGCCCATTCCCAGACAGTCCATTCCCAGACAGCAGTTTGCTAAATTGTCTATTCCCTGACTTCCATAGCTATATCTTACATTGTCTGACAGTACTATTCTACAAAGTCTATTCCCAAACTTTGCATTTCAAGACTTCCATAGCCAGACATCATTTTGCATTTTTTTGCCACCTGTGGCATCAAGTCACCACTGAGTTGATATTATCGTTGCGTATTGACTGGCTCTTGAGAGTTTTATGACTTTGCTAACTCTAATCTATTTTTTTTTAAAATTCCAAATGGGAGATACATTGCCACCTATAACGGGAGAGATTCTGTTTTAGACTGGGACTAAGCTTGACTTGAGCAGACAGTTCCCATGCCGGGTATATTGCAAGTCTATTGCGGCGATCAAAGAGGAATCTCGACTGGTCTCAACAAATGAACACTAAAGTTGCCTTGGGACGCCTAGGGTCTCAGAGTCGTCCGCCGCTGTAATGAGTTTCCGAAGATAATTTCTCTCAGTTCTCGGAAATTTACGAGAGATTTCATGGGCACAATGCCGTGTGGAAAGTAGGTCGCGGCGCAAATGGGTTTTGTTGGCAGCAGACGGGATCACGTGGTTTTAAGACCGCGGGGACAGCACAGGTCGGCTCATCACGGGCGACCCGTTAAGATCATTACGGAGGGGATTATGAGGGCGAAAACTAGCGGCCGAGACGACTTACCCTTAAAAGAAGCAACAAAGTTTACCAGTCTTAGATTAGTGAGTAAAGACGTAGTATTTTTAAATAGAGATTATTATATCTTGTTTTAAATTTTCGCTGGTAAGCAATGTTATTTCAAAACACTTCGTCGCTTTCATATTCTGAAAGGGCCCCGAGTATCAATAAAAATATATATTGTTTCCTTTAAGCTGCGCGGCCGTGCAGATATCTATCTGATGGGCGCTGTGCAGCAATTTATAATTACGGTGAAGCAAATGTAAAATATGGAAAACAGAAGAAAAAAAAGCAATGGATGCTGCGTAACTTTGTAGATCTACAAATTTTTTTAAAAAATTTAGTTTTAAAATTGCAAATTGACCTATGAATCTTATAAACATTGCTCAGTGAGCATTTTTTTTTTCAAAAGAAATTTTCAATTACCTGGCCAGTTTTAGCCATGTTCTCCGCCTATGCACAAGAAGTGGAGAAATTTCTCCGTGATGGCCCGACCTTATTAGTATGACAGATGACTTTGTCATATCGAGCTGGTGTGAATCTTTAAGGCTGGCGTTAATCTTGTATTTTTTTTTAAACGACATCTCGTGAGTCGTTGTTTGGTCCTTAAATTCCAATGCAGGGGCGGAGCCACGTGTGTTAGGGTATCGTGAATGGCAAGTTCTGTGAAAATAATTATTCGTGTAGCAGATATCCACATTAAACTATAACCCCCCTCACAACACACACACACACACCCAAAACCCCAATCAAAACTCCCAACACAATAACATGAATTAATTCATGCATGAGAGTTAATGGTGTCATAGAAAATCATGAGACTTTGAAAAAAGGAAGATGACCGTTTTAGAGTCTTACTACGATTTTAATTTGTGAGATTCTATAAGAACCATTCTCAAACTATAATTCGGCCAATGAAGTAAAATTCAAAGTTTGAAAGGATGAAGAGAAAAGATTTCCTCAAATACAATTATTTAGCTCTAAACATTTTTAAGCAACTAATTATAGACAAGATCTAACTAAAAAATACTACTTTATTAAGTAGTAGAGTAATAAAACTAAAGCAGTAGTAAGCAATAGCGAAATTATTTCTTTTTTAAATAGCCTGACTTTTTGTAATAAATTAATTCATTTATGCGACTTAATAATTAAAGCACCTTATTTATAAGAAAACTAGATTACTAAGTTAAGGCTACACCTTGCTTTCCCTTGCATTATTTCCTAATATTTTCTGTATTTTTTGTTTTATCTGCAGATGAATATGCTTCTACTGTGAGCCAAGTCTTCTTCTTAAGGAGCAGGCAACCCACATCTGCAACTCAAGCCTTCAATCCCTGAGAGAGTTGTGCAACTTTTTCTTTTACGGAATTCTTATTTGGATCTTTGACGCTGAAAACGGATTTCCTCATTCTAGGACGTGTTAAGTAAGTAGACATTAAAACATGGCGATAGTACGTAATTGTCTTGACGTGAATAAAGTGGTCTCTAACAATTATAAATTGGCAGTAATTTGGAATTATAGTAATTGTAAAATGGTAGACTTTAAGCACTAAAAAGGAGTTAAATTATTGAATTTGTTGGTTTAACTATCATAAGTTTATCTAGTTGAACTATCATGGGTTGATCGGATGGAACTATCATGGGTTTATCTAGTTGAACTATCATGGGTTTATCTAGTTGAACTATCATGGTTTTATCAGGTTGAACAAAACGTTAGTATCGTTGCCTGCCAGCCCTTTTTGTCCACTAACACTGGGTTATTAATGATATCACTCTTTTATTTGAAAGTTCGTCTGCAACGCTATACACAATACCTGTTACGTATTCTTTGACCCAACCTCTTTTAAATTTATTCAATAAGAGCTTACGACTTAGATTTACAAATGTAGGAAACAAACAAAATGTTAAAATGATAATAACAACAATAATAATAGTAATAATAGTTATAATTACAATACTAACTATAATAATGATAATTGTGGTATCATAGTTAGGCAAATGACGCCCTTATTAGGGGTGTACCTAGGAAAATGACCCCCTGTTTAAAGGCTAAATATTTATGATTTTGTACTTATCCGTTTTCGAGAAAATTATGCGTTTTGCCTAAAATATCAGTCGTTTTTTTATTATTAAAAATAAAAAAAAAATAAGCGTAAACTGCAACCGAATTGCGTCCAATTTCCTACTCAACTCTCCGTGATTATTTCCAAATTGTTGTGTTTCCGTCATGGCTCTCAGTATCTCTGATCAAAGACAATTGGGTACTTGGACTAGATCTGATATGGTCGCACTTTTCATACAGTTGTTCTTCCCTCCTTATACCCAGCCTTCCTGTAATTTCAGTGTAACAGAATATGTCGTTTAATCTGAGAAAATGTGTATGATGAAGTAGTGGGGAGTATTAAGTGCAACGACAGAATAATTTTTAAAAAATTTTTAAAAAAAAAATTAAAAAAAAATAGGTCTTGAAATTCTAGCTTTAATTTAATTTCCTATATTGTATATTAAACACAATGCTTCTACAAAACACGTTATGATAAGTTTTTGTGGGTTAATATTTTTCAAAAGTACATGAATTTCATAAATTTTATATTTAGTCACTTCTTCATAAGGTTTCTTTTTTCTTAAACAAGGTAAGGGGGAAAATGGGATGAGACTGGAATCAGGTTTAAAATTAGTCAATGGAAAACAGGGTATGAGCTACCCTCACTGGACGTAACAAAACAGTGAACGTTTCGGCAAAGAGCCTTCGTCAACGAACAAACAATAAATAAATAAAACGATTTTTTAATTAAAAAAATGAAAAATAAAATAAAAACTCAGCTGCAATGAAGTCCAAAAAGTAAATGAAGCCTGTCTTCCATTTACTAAGGTAATTAATACCAGGAGTGATATTGAACATGACATTCTGAAAATTGTAACAAAAATTTTACTATCTATTTCTTTTTACGCGTACCATGCTTGTTGTCAGGATAAAAGGGGGCCGCGGTGGTCGAGTGGCAAGCGCGTTCGACTGGCACTCCGATGGTCACGGGCTCAAATCCATGGGAAGCCAGGGACCCGTTCCCGGGGCCGTGGGCGTCCCCGAGTCCCACCCAGCTCCAAATGGGTGAAAAGCGGCGGGGCAATGCGTATAACCCTCAGCCGTGGCATGTGACCGCTGCATCACATTTCCTTTGCTGTGCAATTCTTTAACATCCATTTTTGTTGTCGATATAATGAGTTTAAACAATCAGCACGTTGTGTGAAACATTCGTCAGGTTAAATGTTTTTATATTGACGTATCTGTACACACGCGAATATAAGGACAAGGATTTCAGTTTCACAGCCCTCAACACAATCTCTCTATCACATCACACACGCCGTCTCTCTATAGCTCTCTCTCTTGCTCACTTTCTCCCTTCCTCTCTCTCCGTCTTTCTCTCATCATCTCTCTCTCTCTCCCTTAATCTATCTGTTCCTCTGTTTTATTTTCTGCTTTCTCTTTCACTCTCTCTCTGTACATACGCGTCTTTCCCTCTTCGTTGTTGAATGCCTTTAAAAAGATTTTTTTATTCACATTTTATTTTGAAAATTCCGTTACTTTCTTTTCTTCTCTAACATAATGTTCTTTATCTCTTAATCAACACCCCCCTCCCTTCATCACCATTTAGGACCATTCATTATCTCACTATGATCATACCCCACCCCCCTCCCTTCATCACCATTTAGGACCATTCATTATCTCACTATTATCATCCCCCACCCCCCTCTCATCACCACCATTTAGGACCATCCATTATCTCACTATTATCATTCCCCCATCCCAAAACCCAAAAGTAAACTTTAAAACACACCCCAAGCCCGATTCATTGTTAAACGCAACTTCGCTCACGTTAAGTGCCGCGCTTTTTCAGAAGTAGAAAAGTAACGGGATTTGCCTGGCCAGCCTGGACATCTAAGTCAATCCAGAAAGCGGGGTGACTTTAGTCAATGGACGAGGATCTTAGGGTCTAAGCCATGGCGAACTTTAGTCTGTCGTACTATAGTCAATGGACGAGGATCTTAGGATCTAAAGTATGGCAAACTTTTGTCGGCCTGACGTAAGTCAATAGACGTGGATTTTTGTATCTCCGTTGGGGCAATTTTCATTCGAGCCATGTAGGTGTATCTGTAGATTTGAGCTGTCGAGCTTTGTATTGATCTGACTTTAGTCTGACNNCCCCCCCCCCCCCCCCCGCTATTGTAAACAGATGCTCTACTTTTCAATTGAATCAAAGGTTTTTCTTATTAGTGATATTTTTTCTTCCTGAAGTCTAAACTATTAGATTGCATTTAGCATCACGTTATTAAAACTAATCTAGTTTTTACATAAAGGTGCTAAACGTAACACCCAGTTCTCTCTATAAGCCACACCAACACGGGTAGACGCTGCGCATTCATTTAACATTCAGTTTTACAAATGCAGCTGCCGGGGTCATCCATTTCCTCCACTTAGATACAACAGACAGTCCAACAACTCAATGATGGACGACGGTGAAACAAGTAATAGAATCAACAACATTGTCGTTGGCCAATACGAGATTCTGGTCCTCACCAGGGCTGCTCGTCAGTTGTAAATACATGTAGACACACATTATGATATAACTCAAATCCGTAGCAGAGGATACCTTTATTGTTAAAACAGTTTAAGTTATTGACTAACTTAAGTTTTCTTCCGTCATCCTATGGTGCCACTGGGCGGAGACTGAGACCCTCGTTCCGATATATGTAGCTGAAAACCAATCCGTTTGAGAATCACTGGTACCGCCCGGCCGGATGAGCCCCCCCCCCGAAACGATTCATCGTCGTCAATTCCAAGAAATAAATTGTTGTCAGCACTTAACGGAAATTGAAAATAAAGGGGAGAGAATCAAGCCGTTAGATTAGTGAAAGGTCAAAGACACGAGCGGAGTTCTCTAGTCCCCCCCCCGGCTGTTGTCGTCGTGTGACGTTTACGTTTGACGCAAGACACGTGGAAGATGGTCACGTGTGTACAAACTATGACCTTGAAAGCATTTCACAGGCACTCTACAATAATTGGTCATCAGTTTATTTCAAATAGTGGAGACTAAAATGGTCTAGCGGCAGCGCGCTGGGCTATCAACTCGAGGCAAAAGATAGTCACGGGTTTCAGCCTCGGCGCTGAAAAGGGCCCCCGGGGCATTGCGCTAACGACACAATCCCTTGCTCGTTAGTGGTTACTCAATGAAACAGGTGAGCGCTACTTAACTTGCCCCATAAGTCGCCGTGAACTGAGAAGAATTTTTTTAAAGAAATGTTTAGGAACGTGAAATGGGTTCATCTCTTTTTTTGCTGAACAATTTTCTTCCTTAAAAGTTCACCAGACGCTCAGAGATTCAAGAGCGAAATTTAAATTTTAAGATCGGAGTTTGTTGGAACTGTTTAGTTCTTCGCAGGGGCGTCGCTAGGGTTTGTGTCATCCAGTGTGTTCTGTCATGTGTGTCACCCACTCACGACTAGCCCCTAAGATCGCCCTCGAGTCTTCCAGTTCCAAATAACCGAAACGTATGGAATTTTACCCTCTGGTGTCAGCACTTGAGATGGTTTCACCGGGTCCGCACTTCTCGCACCCCCACCCACCCCGCAGTGACGCCTCGGATTCTTTGCAAATAACAGGTAATATGCTATCACTTGGTAGATTTAACTTTTACCCTGTTAATACTTTGTTCCCCGTAGAATTTATTTCTGAATTTATCTAATGGGTGTGCATTTTGGTGCGCATTTATAGAAATGATATCAAATATGCCATGACATATTCTTGTGCAAAACTTCAAAGTTGGGTGGATGGGACATAACCCCTTACTACTGCACTAGCTCAGTAAGTAACAATGTATTGTGCGTATTATTTTTTTAAAACTTATCTCCTTATCATTCGTTGATTAAAATGTCTCAGTCTTTGTTGATAAACGGTTTGGGGGGGGGGGGTGTTTTATGTACTTAGATATATTTCGTAAGCAATACTGCAGGGAATTGGTAATCCGTTCCTGAAACCGCATATTCATTGAATCAATCCGCACGTTCCTTAAGCGGCTGAGAAATCGGATCCAGAGTTGAATGGTTTACTGGACGCTTTTGAACAAACAAAGCTTTGTCAATAATGCGGGTGCTCTAAAATCAGCTTGCCGTTAAAGTGAAATTCTAGCATTGACGGATGATAATGACGATCGCTGTACCTTCGTCTCTTGATCTAGGTCTCTCTTTTTTTTTATCTCTCTCTCTCTCTCTGTGTCTCTCTCTGTCTCTCTGTTTGTCTCTCTCTCTGTCTCACTGTCTCCCTCTCTCTGTCTCCATATCGCTCTGTCTCACTGTCTCTCTCTGTCTCTAGCTCACTCTCTAACTAGCTCTGTGTCTTTCTATTTCTGTCTCTCTCTGCCTCACACTCTCTCTCTCTGTCTCCTTGTCTCTCTATCTCCCTCTCTCTCTGTCTCCTTGCCTTTCTATCTCCCTCTCTCTCTGTCTCACTCTCTCTGTCTCCTTGTCTCTCTATCTCCCTCTCTCTCTCTGTCTCACTCTCTCTCTGTCTCCTTGTCTCTCTATCTCCCTCTCTCTCTGTCTCCTTGTCTCTCTATCTCACTCTCTCTGTCTAACTCTCTCTCTCTCTGTCTCCTTGTCTCTGTCTCCCTCTCTCTCTCTCTCTCTCTCGGTCTCCTTGTCTCTCTATCTCCCTCTCTCTCTGTCTCTCTCTGTCTCCTTGTCTCTCTATCTCCCTCTCTCTCTGTCTCCTTGTCTCTCTATCTCCCTCTCTCTCTGTCTCTCTGTCTCCTTGTCTCTCTATCTCCCTCTCTCTGTCTAACTCTCTCTCTCTCTGTCTCCTTGTCTCTCTGTCTCCCTCTCTCTCTGTCTCCTTGTCTCTCCATCTCCCTCTCTCTCTGTCTCTCTCTGTCTCCTTGTCTCTCCATCTCCCTCTCTCTCTGTCTCTCTCTGTCTCACTCTCTCTGTCTCCTTGTCACTCTATCTCCCCCTCATTCTCTGTCTCACTCTTTCTCTCTGTCTCATTGTCTAACTCCCTCTCTCTGTCTCACTCTCTCTCTCTGTCTCCTTGTCTCTCTATCTCCCTCTCTCTCTGTCTCACTCTCTCTCTGTCTCCTTGTCTCTCTATCTCCCTCTCTCTCTGTATCACTCTCTCTCTGTCTCCTTGTCTCTCTATCTCCCTCTCTCTCTGTCTCACTCTCTCTCTGTCTCCTTGTCTCTCTATCTCCCTCTCTCTCTCTCGGTCTCCTTGTCTCTCTATCTCCCTCTCTCTCTCTCTGTCTCCTTGTCTCTCTATCTCCCTCTCTCTCTCTCGGTCTCCTTGTCTCTCTATCTCCCCCTCTCTCTGTCTCCTTGTCTCTCCATCTCCCCCTCTCTCTGTCTCACTCTCTCTCTCTGTCTCACTCTCTCTCTGTCTCCTTGTCTCTCTATCTCCCTCTCTCTCTCTCGGTCTCCTTGTCTCTCTATCTCCCTCTCTCTCTCTCTCTCGGTCTCCTTGTCTTTCTATCTCCCTCTCTCTCTCGGTCTCCTTGTCTCTCTATCTCCCTCTCTCTCTGTCTCACTCTCTCTCTGTCTCATTGTCTATCTCCCTCTCTCTCTGTCTCACTCTCTCTCTCTCAGTCTCCTTGTCTCTCTATCTCACTCTCTCTCTGTCTCACTCTCTCTCTCTGTCTCATTGTCTCTCTATCTCCCTCTCTCTCTGTCTCACTCTCTCTGTCTCCTTGTCACTCTATCTCCCTCTCTCTCTGTCTCACTCTCTCAGTCTCCTTGTCTCTCTATCTCCCTCTCTCTGTCTGTCTCACTCTCTCTCTCTGTCTCATTGTCTCTCTATCTCCCTCTCTCTCTGTCTCACTCTCTCTGTCTCCTTGTCTCTGTCTCACACTCTCTGTCTCCTTGTCACTCTATCTCCCTCTCTCTCTGTCTCACTCTCTCTCTCTGTCTCATTGTCTCTCTATCTCCCTCTCTCTCTCTCCTTGTCACTCTATCTCCCTCTCTCTCTGTTTCACTCTCTCTCTCTGTCTCATTGTCTCTCTATCTCCCTCTCTCTCTGTCTCACTCTCTCTCTCTGTCTCATTGTCTTTCTATCTCCCTCTCTCTCTGTCTCACTCTCTCTCTGTCTCATTGTCTCTCTATCTCCCTCTCTCTGTCTCACTCTCTCTCTCTGTCTCCTTGTCTCTCTGTCTCACTCTCTCTAATACTCCTTGTCTCTCTATCTCCCTCTCTCTCTCTCTCTCTGTCTCCTTGTCTCTCTATCTCCCTCTCTCTCTGTCTCCTTGTCTCTCCATCTCCCCCTCTCTCTGTCTCACTCTCTCTCTCTGTCTCACTCTCTCTCTGTCTCCTTGTCTCTGTATCTCCCTCTCTCTCTCTCGGTCTCCTTGTCTCTCTATCTCCCTCTCTCTCTGTCTCTCTCTGTCTCCTTGTCTCTCTATCTCCCTCTCTCTCTCTCGGTCTCCTTGTCTCTCTATCTCCCTCTCTCTGTCTCCTTGTCTCTCCATCTCCCTCTCTCTCTGTCTCTCTCTGTCTCTCTCTGTCTCCTTGTCTCTCTATCTCCCCCTCATTCTCTGTCTCACTCTTTCTCTCTGTCTCATTGTCTATCTCCCTCTCTCTGTCTCACTCTCTCTCTCTGTCTCCTTGTCTCTCTATCTCCCTCTCTCTCTGTCTCCTTGTCTCTCTATCTCCCTCTCTCTCTGTCTCTCTCTCTCTGTCTCCTTGTCTCTCTATCTCCCTCTCTCTCTGTCTCCTTGTCTCTCCATCTCCCTCTCTCTCTGTCTCACTCTCTCTCTGTCTCCTTGTCTCTCTATCTCCCTCTCTCTCTCTGTCTCACTCTCTCTTTGTCTCCTTGTCTCTCTATCTCCCTCTCTCTCACTCTCTCTCTGTCTCTTGTCTCTCTATCTCTCTCTGTCTCCTTGTCTCTCTATCTCCCTCTCTCTCTGTCTCCTTGTCCCTCCATCTCCCTCTCTCTCTGTCTCCTTGTCTCTCTATCTCCCTCTCTCTCTGTCTCACTCTCTCTTTGTCTCCTTGTCTCTCTATCTCCCTCTCTCTCTGTCTCACTCTCTCTCTCTGTCTCCTGTCTCTCTATCTCCCCCTCTCTCTGTCTCTCGCTCTCTCTCTCTCTCTAACTAGCTCTGTGTCCCTCCTCACTCAACTGCCCAGTACAATAAGCAGCAGTAGTGTCCGTTCAGTCACGGCCAGTATTCCCAGTCACGGAGAGTCCTCTCAAACAATTACCCTGTTAGTTTGAACAGGGCGTAATGGCTTAAAGGCCACACCGCGACATCTGGTATCATCGGTGAAAGTCAAACTCTACCCACCTAGATGGCAGGAAGCAATTTGTTGTGAGTCTTCTTGTTATCAGGCGATGCGAATAAAGGGATTTCTCCGATGGTATTCATTTGTCGGACCACCGTTAAGTCGATATGTTTTCTCATCCCCATATATCTTGTAGTGCCTTATAGAGACGGAAATTACGATTTTTTTTCTTAGATTTTTTTTTTTGTGTTATGTTGTTGCAATTATTTCCGCAGATGTCACGACGTTTCCTAAAATCGATTAGTTTTACTGAAATGATTCAAAACATTAACTTTTCCTTTTCACATCTTATAGGCTCGCGATAAGCGCTGTATGATGTGATCTGTATGACTCCTATATCGTTGATAACGTCATCGCTTGAGGCTCGAACACATGTTTGTCTTTGAACTATCGCCGCCAAAAACGGGAATAACAACAGCAGATGCCAGCTTTCCGGTACATCAACCCCCACCCTCCCCGGCCACAAGCCCACATAGATTTATTCCCGGGGCCAAGGGTATCCCTAAGTCCACCCAACTCCGAATGTGTACCTGGCACCAGTTAGTGGATCCCTGAGTCAACCCAACTCCGAATGTATACCTAGCACTAGATAGTGGATCCTTCAGCCCACCCAACTCCGAATGTATACCTAGCACTAGATAGTGGATCCCTCAGCCCACCCAACGCCGAATGTATACCTAGCACTAGATAGTGGATCCCTCAGCCCACCCAACTCCGAATGTATACCTCGCACTAGTTGGGGAAACAAAAGCGACTGAGAAAAACGTGGTTCTTCATAGCTACTTAACTTGACAATACGCTCTTACCAGAATGTAGGACGCAATAGGCTTATGAATAAAAGTAGCGTCTGTATAATTAGTACCCCCCCCCCCCAAATCCCTTGAGAATACAACTATTGACAAGAAGGTTGTAAAGTCAGTTTTGACTATAACGTAAAACACCGAACATACACTACTCCCCTACTCCCAGGCCCCATATTTTTCCCCACTAACCCTCAGGGGTAAAAATAAATGATCAAAATAATGAAGTAGAAATACAAAAAAGACGACAGCCGCACGGATTATCGGGTGCGCTCACAGCAATGCAGTGTGGTTCATGCAAACTCTCGTTAGCTCTTGGATTAGTGCAATGTCTCTCCCTACTGATAGGTCGATGCGATTATAGGAGATGGAATCAAAGAGCTGGGATGGGGTCAGATGGGGGTGATGGGCGGGGGCAGATGGCATGAGGGATGGGGGGAAGTTGAGGGTGAGGGGGGGATAGGGGTGGTGGAGAGGGGAAGTCTCTCAGCCGGCAATTGACTCAACCAAATGCGTGCTGCTCGTTTGAAAAGAAGAGAGCATATATTCGGGAAATGTTAGTATGTGGTTTGATAAATGCAACGAAGACACAATTTTGTGAGTCTTGTTGTGTTTTTGTTTGGATTGTTTGCAGCTTTCAAAAAGCTTTAAAGGTAAAAACTAAATTATCATTTTTAATGGAATATATATTTTTATAATTAAATATGCAATTACGGAACTCAGCAAAGTGGAATTTCGCTTGGATACACAAATGACGTGTAGAGGTAAAGAAGAAAATTTTATTTGACATTCGCCTTAATAGTACATATAATTATTAAGTACCAAAAATAAGTTACTAGTTATTAATTATTGCATTATCCTTTTTTTTTATTGTGAGTCCCATAACTTCTTTTTTTTTTGAGGCCGTAGGGGATTCTAATGTTTCCATTAGAGCATTCTCGGGCTAAATAGGCACTGGCGGCGCCCATCCCTTTCCAGGTCAGCGTTAGTCATTTCTCCACATATTTATGGTGGCTTTTCGTGAGCTCGATCCCACGCCACTCAGCTTGTGAGGCGAGCGCACTATTGACTTCGCTACCCATCCACCGCATTATACTTGGCATTTGTTTTATATGAATTCCTTCGCTCTATTATAAGAATAAGAGTATATGACTGTTCACTTGTGTAACATTGTTAGTACGAGGCCACGCGTTAGTAAACTCACAATTAACAAAGATATCAGATTAAATTTTCACCGCATATAAATTAATATAGTTCAGGGTTCGCTATTAAATTAGTTATTTTTTTAATTTTTGAAAATGAAAGCTATAGTCTTCGTTTTTTAAAAATAGGTTTCATTGATAAGTTTCATTGCTAGGTTTCATTTCTAGGTTTCATTGCGAGGTTTCATTGCTAGGTTTCATTGCTAGGTTTCATTGCTAGGTTTCATTGCTGGGTTTCATTGCTAGGTTTCATTGCTAGGTTTCAATGGTAGGTTACATTGCTAGGTTTCATTGTAAGGTTTCATTGATAGGTTTCATTGATAGGTTTCATGCCTAGGTTCCATTGCTAGGTGAAATTTCTATGTTAAATACATTTTTGTGTGAGAACCTTATTCCTTAACTATCGTGTTTGTTTGCAGTGGGTTTTTTTCTTTTGCTTTCAATTCCCTACTATTAACTTTATCGTCTTGTCGATATGTCTTTCGTCATCTCTTGGTCACGCGGAAAAACAAAAGTAAAAAATGACCCACATCCCATGATCCTATCGAGTTGATATTTTTCACATAGAATAGTGTCACTGAAGGATGCATTGTATCGAAATTTAATATTGATCGAATGTACTGTAAATAAATTAATGAATGTTTAGTCTATCTTTATGTATGACGCGAGTAGCCGTCTGCTATAGTTGACCTCCATTGCTCACTGAAGTTTCACTCCAGCCATCGATGTCACCGTGGTCTGTCATGGTCTGTCGCGCGGTGCGTACTATAATGAACATAATCAATCCTTTAAGTTATGTGTCGGTTATAAAATGAATTTATATTTTTAAAAACTTTGTTTTTACTGGTTGTTAAATTTTAAATTCAAAATCGAATTTTTATTGTTCTCAGTTAACTTTCAGTTTGCAGCTCTTGCTAACTTTAATTCCGCGTGAATCTAGGACGAATTCACCACGCTAATTTGCCTCTTTCTATAGGCCTCATTCATTTAGCCTCCTTCAATCAGCCTCATTCATTTAGCCTCCTTCAATCGGCCTCGTTCATTTAGCCTCCTTCAATCGGCCTCGTTCATTTAGCCTCCTTTATTCGGCCTTGTTCACTTAGCCTCCTTCTATCGGCCTCTTTCATTCAGCCTCCTTCAATCGGCCTCGTTCATTTAGCCTCCTTCAATCGGCCTCGTTTATTTAGCCTCCTTCAATCGGCCTCCTTCATTTAGCCTCCTTCATCGGCCTCGTTCATTTAGCCTCCTTCAATCGGCCTCGTTCATTTAGCCTCCTTTAATCGGCCTCGTTCATTTAGCCTCCTTCAATCGACCTCGTTCATTTAGCCTCCTTCAATCGGCCTAGTTCATTTAGCCTCCTTTATTCGGCCTTGTTCACTTAGCCTCCTTCAATCGGCCTCTTTCATTTAGCCTCCCTTAATCGGCCTCGTTCATTTAGCCTCCTTCAATCGGCCTCGTTCATTTAGCCTCCTTCAATCGGCCTCGTTCATTTAGCCTCCTTCAATCGGCCTCGTTCATTTAGCCTCCGTCAATCGGCCTCGTTCATTTAGCCTCCTTCAATCGGCCTCGTTCATTTAGCCTCCACCGTTTAACCACCGGTACGTTTCGATGGCTGTCATTTCGCGAAGATGACGTGGAATATATTCCTGGTGATTAGCGATGAAACTAACAACGACAAGAAAGAAAGTTGGGATTTCGGGATGGGGGGGGGGGGGGTGAATGTTTCAGATAACAAACGTCTCGGGTCCAGTGGGTTCGGAAAATCAACGTTCATCATCTCTATTATTAGATTAATACATTTTTAAAAAATATCTAAGAAATAAAATAATATTTTAAAAATGTATATTTTTAGTCGAACGGACCGATTAATAAACCGGGACCGCGACACAGTGATACTTCACCCTTCAATTCCCACACCCTTTTCCTTTTCACTGCATTTTGTATATTCCCTAGGGACAACTTAATCAGGTCCCTCATTACATTACAGCCGCCCACGAGTTCTTATTTTTTTAGTTTCCTCTATCAAGTTATAAGTCCGGGACATTTCCAGGAAGAACCAAATAAAACAATGTTTCTCAAATTGTGTAAATCCCAGAAACTCCCTGAAAGATAAACAATGAAATTAGGGTCTCTACAGTGGTGCTTCTCAAACTTTTTAGAGTGGGTGACTGGTAGGAGTTTATCGATCGTTCCATGGACCAGTAAGCTATTTTTCCTGTACTGCGGAAAATTTAATTTCGTCATCATCCTCATCGCCTGTCTTCCCATCTGGGGCATGGGCATCGAGCAAAGGCTCTCCAGGCCCTCCTCTAATCTCTCTAACTGTCCCCAACTGTGCCCACTCTTTTTTTTTGGAGTCTGCCTCCAGTTCCCTTCTCCAGAAGAATTGTTCCGAGACTTGTGTTTTTTTTTATAAATGCTTGAAGCTTTTTTTTTTTTTGAAACAGCTGCTTTTGTTCGCCATGTTTCTGCTCGAAATAGCAAGACAGGCTTTACTGTGGTGTTGAATATTCTGACCTTGACCTTGGTTCGCCATGTTTCTGCTCCATATAGCAGGACAGGCTTTACTGTGGTGGTGAATATTCTGACCTTTGTCTGTGTGGCGAGAAAGATGTGAATATTGTTTGACAAGTCGTCTAGGGGTGTACTATTTAATTTATCCTCTCTCTGCCTACACGTGCATACTTTAGTGATCTCTCACAAAAGATGATCAACAAACAAGATGGTGAAAATGTAACAATAATTTATTATACAATAATTACAAAAAGCGGAAACAAGTTCCGTTATGGCCAAAATTCATCACTAGGCTTAAGCCAATCAATATAATAGTTATATGGTTAATACTTAAATTTTTAGGATGTACTGCCCCGCTCCTTGAACGGTTGGTTCTGCAATTCTCCTGTCCTATAGGCTGCTTCACCTATGGTTCCAGGTGACTTCGGTGATCACGGAAGTGTGAATAACCGGCTTCTACACAGGTGATGTGTAGGCATCAACCAGTGCGGTTGGCTTCTTGTTGGCTGCTTCACCTATGGTTTCAGGTGACTTCGGTGATCATGGAAGTGTGAATAACCGGCTTCTACAACTATAATGTGTAGGCAACAACCAGTGCGGTTGGCTTCAGCGTTACGTTTAGAGTAAGACTGGAAATGATGAGTTGTCCTCCTCTGGTCCTGTCGATCGGTGCAGGGGTGAGGTAGGGGTTGGATACAAGTCGCGTGGATAGCGGTGAGTCCAGCTCCTGGTCCAAAGATGTGGGTTGGGGTTCGGATGCAAGTCGCGTGGATAGCGGTGAGTCCAGCTCCTGATCCAGGTATGTCGACACTTCGTTGGGCGGTTGCTGTCTGGAGTTCGGGTTATCTCGCAGTACAGGCGGTTGCCTAGAAACCAGACTGAGATAGAAAGAATATACATAAGGGTAGTTTCTATTCTCGTCCGTCTTGATCCACCCTTTAGGCGGTCGAGCCTTCAGAGCCAGGTGCCAAAAGGTGATCAAAATACATTCTCATAAGCACATGGTTATCAAATACATACATATATATATATATAT
>MUZC01004539.1:156072-177112 GCA_002072015.1 Radix auricularia | reverse complement strand
TCTGCGCACATGTCCCAACCACCTAAGCCGACGCTGGCGAAGGAGAGTTGTCATGCTTTGGATTTTCGCCCGTTGTAGCACTTCGTTGTTGGTGACATGGTCCTGCCAGGTAATTCCCAGGATGCGCCGGAGACAGCGCATGTGGAAAGCACTCAATCTCCTTTCTTGTCTGGAGTATAGGGTCCAGGTTTCAATGGCATAAAGGAGGGTACTTAGCACACATGCCTTGTAAATAGCAATTTTGGTGTTAATGGTCAGCTTTTTGTTGCCCCATACTCTTTTTGAGAGCCTAGCCAGAGTTGTAGAGGCCTTGCCGATCCTTGCGTCTAGGTCGAAATCAAGGGACAGGTTGTTGGTGATATTGGATCCAAGGTATGTAAAGCGTTCCACGGCCTCAAGTTGGCAGCCATCGATGGTGATGTTGGGTGGTTCAGCGTCTTGGGCCATCACGTTGGTCTTTTTGAGGCTGATGGTTAGTCCGAAGTCCCTGGCGGCCTTGGCAAAGCGGTCCATCAGGCTTTGCAAATCAGCTTCGTTGTGAGTTGCAATGGCAGCATCGTCTGCAAAAAGCATGTCCCTGATGACCGTTTCTCGGATCTTCGTCTTTGCCTTCAGTCTGGGCAGATTAAATAGTTTACCATCCGAACGTGTGTGAAGATAGATCCCCTCTGATGAGGATCCAAAGGCATGTTTCAAAAGGCAGGCAAAAAAGATGCCAAAGAGTGTCGGTGCGAGGACGCAGCCCTGTTTGACTCCACTGAGGATATCAAATTGAGGGGAAGTTGAACCGTCATACTGCACCGTGCCTTTCATACCATTGTGGAATGACTGAATAATATTGAGCAACTTCGGTGGGCAGCCAACTTTAGCCAAGACTATAAATAGACCATCTCTGCTGACCAGGTCAAAAGCCTTTGTTAAGTCAATGAAGGCCAGGTAAAGGTGGAATAAATACAATTATATTATTGGTTACACCAATATAATTCGATCCATCTGCCGGATGGTTATTTAGTATATTTTATAACCTAAGACTGAAATGGTAATTCATTACCATCTCGTAAGTGGATGGTGAAATAATTACAATAATAGTATATTAACATTAATAATATTGGTTACACCAATACAATTCGATCCATCTATCTGATGGTTCGCGTGTTATCACATTTAGTTATGAAAGGAGAAATACAATGTCGCACGCGGCCGCGCATGGCGTAACGGGGTCAACATGTCTCTACAATTTCAATATGACATTGCACGAAGATTAATATTTAAATACCGGCGTGAAATATGCTTACAAATACGAGGGGATTAAGTTAGAGTTTCAACTAACATAGATTCTGGCTGACGGGTAATGGTGCCGGCTCTCTCACGACAAGGATGTCTTTAGATTCAGTTCAATGGCTTGAACACTCATTCGATATAGCTCTATGTGATCTCTTGGGCGGAAAGAAAGAATCTTGCCGGTGCATCAATTTTATACTTGTGTGGATAGCCTCGCTTTCGGGCAACCTTGACCGGTCATTGTAGTTCGCTGCATTATTTAATTAGTGACCTTTGATCCGTCAAGTGTTTCGTGAGTGGCTCCCTTTTTGTTTTGTTGCTATTCTCGTGCAAATAATGTTGGGATCATAAATTTCGCCACAGTCTGGAGGGTCAAGTTGTTGCAGCTCCAAAATTTTTTTTAGCTGTATAAATGCTGTTCTTGCTTTGCCGATTTTCACTCTTACGTCGGTCTCTGTAAATGTAATTTAGCTAATTTTATTTTTTACATTGTAAGTACTTATTCCCAAAAGATTGACATATTCGATATGGCTAGTATTAATGGTTGCAAGTGGGGGATTATAATTATATATTTCTATCCTTTTTTTTTATTCCTTCTTCAGACCGTAGCACTACTCAACAATGGCATTCGAATGGGATTCACTGTAATTAACTAGAGTGTAGTTTAGTGAAATTGTTTCAAGAATATACGTGAGCCAAACACGGCGTCCAAATATCGCTAGGAATAATGTTGGGAAAAAATGTTGGAACAATAATTTGCAGTAAATACTCCGATGATCAAGAGTGCTTTCCCCTTTCAAGATCAATTCAAAGGAAACGCAATAGTTTTATTAGCCTGGATCAGCGTTTTTATTTTATTTATTTTATCTATCTTCCCAATGGCTTGCTATAGGTATTTCTTATCACTCTGTCCCATGCATGCAAGCCAAACGAAATTATAGCTGTTATACGTGGACTTTATTCATACAGGGTGCGTAGCAGTGCCATCTTAACGTATAGGTCGTTGGGTATTTCCCCGCGGCCCACGAGCATAGGGGCCCCATTGGAATATGTTTATTTAAATATATTATGTATATTTATGTTTCAAATATAGGGGGGGAGGGCGCATTATTTCTTTGCCCACTGGCCCAAATCTATTTCTTTGCCCAGTGGCCCCAATCTATTTCTTTGCCCAGGGGCCATATAATGTTGTAAAGACGGCTTTGGTGCGTAGAATCAAACTGCCAATAGATAAAGCAACATACTTATATATATATATCCTTAAAATTTTTTGTACAGACACAGGAACGTTGTGTTACATCTACTAGATATAAATGTCGTTTAAAGGCCGGCCATAGTGTCGATAACAAAGAAAGCGGACCCTGTAATGTGAAGATCATCTTCAACGTGCAGGGCAGCAAAGACATTATATAATCAGAACCAGAAGTGAGAAGGCTATATAAGAGGTGGATTGAGAATAAAACTTCATCCAAAACGTATAAACACATCAGCATTTTAGTCCAACTCTTCCTTGACAGTTCCTTTTAATGGTTGACGCTTTGTTAGACAGGGCTATGTGTCAGCTGCCAGGGTTAATTTGAACATTACTTACTAGTTGCTTTCTTCGTGGCCTTTTAAGGAGAAACGAAAATCCCATGCAACCACCACCACCCAATCCCAATAACACTTTCAGCGGCGTTATCACCCTAAAAGTTACCCCGATACAAGTAGGTACAATATTCCACAAAAGGAATAATAAATATATTATGTTGGTGTTTTATATAGCGCAGTAAGTACCCCGGCAAGTAACTGGACTCACAGCGCTTTACACAAAAATAGTAACACACGTAATTTTCAATGTATTCAGTGTAAAACATTAATACCCTACATAGAACATGTAATGAAATTGCGGTGTATATAGGCTTCGTTTATCATTTAATCCTCATACCATATTTTAAACGCTGCCTTCTGTTATAACCAAGTATTCCGCAACACAATATTCTGTTAAAAACTTGCATACTACAACACTCTACTCTGTATTAGAAGGTTACCCCCCCCCCAACCTCCCAAAACACTCTACTCTGTATAAGAAGGTACCCCGCCTCCCAAAACACACTGTTCAAAGACGTGGCCTAAAATGTGCAGAAAACTGTTTTTGACCTGTTTCCTCAATTTCTCCCGCCAGCTGACCTCCTTGATTGATCCGCTCGGCCAGTTTCCGGTCAGCCAGCTTCCACAGCGGGTCGGGGTGTATTGATAAATCACGCATTCCTCACAAATCCAAATTCGTTTAAAAGAAAGCGTGGCTTTTCCCTTTTTAACTTTCTTCTTTTTTATAAACGACACATATTTAGTAACTGTATAAGGGAATGTTGAGTGTTTGATGGTATTGGTTCGAAAGGCAATGTCGTAAGTCCTTCAAAAATATGCAAATTAAGACTCCAAAAATATCTTCATTTTCCACCAAAAAAAAAAAAAGTGTCTTCATCTTTTATCTCTGTTTCTGCCTTCCTCCCTCTCAAATACACTCTCTCCCTTCCTCTGCCTTCTAGTTATATTTGTCTCTCTCTCTCTCTTTTCTCTCTTTCTCTCTAATTTCTCACGTGTTATCCTCGCTACGTAATCAAATCCTTTTATGAACTCGATTTAATAATTATATGGTATATAACATCTGTGAGCGTGTGTGTGATTGTTTTTACCACCTTATTATTAACTTGCTTTCGTTCCTTTTTGGCTGTTTGTCTTTTTGTCTCTCCGCAAGATTTCAATTTTTTTTCTAAGCATAATTCAACCCCTTCTGATAGTTCTAGAGATCTCAAAGTTTTACCACAGATAGATCTTGGATGACAATGCTTTGTATCAAAATGTCAGATCGATCAAATGTACCGTAATTAAATTAACGCATTTTTAGTTTATTTCTATATAGCCTATGTATCCGTCTGCTGTTGTTGACATTCACGTGCCAACAGTGTTCACACCCTTATCATATCCCAGTGGTATTAAAACGTTCGGCGGGCGCTTATAAGGTGTTTGGTATAAAAATAAATACAGGTTTAAAAAAAGTTTTTCTTAAAAACACGTTTTTAAAGGAGGACTTTAACAATTTTTTAATTAATAAGTTGAAGTACTTTGATTTAAAAGGATCGGAAAAGAAAGATCAGCCTTCCAGCAACTCAAGAATGTTTGGGTCTCCATCAACCTAAGCAGGAAGTTAAAAGTAAGGATTTTTAATACTACGGTGAAACCTGTTCTGCCATATGGAGTCGAGACATGGAGAACAACGGCATTAAACCTAAACAAAATCTAGTCCTTCATCAACAATTGGCTCGAAGAATTATCTGAATTCACTGGCCGGACAAAATCAGCAACCAGGTGTTGTGGCGGCGGACAAAACAGAAGCCAATTGAGGAAGAAATCCTTCAGAAACGGTGGAGGTGTGTTGGTCATACACTAAGAAGAACTTTTTCTAATGCAACAAGACAAGCTCTGAAATGAAACCCCCAGGGTACGCGGAAAAGAGTTCGTCCAAGAAACACTTGACGCCGAGAACTGGAAGCAGACATCAAGAGAACTAGCCATGAATGGAAGATCTTGGAGAGACTGGCCCAGGCTAGAGATGCCTGGCGGTCTTTCGTAGGTGGCCTATGTCAATGGAGGAATCGCAGACGCCGACGATGATCGGTGGATGTCCCTTATGGACGAGAAGGCTCAACAACAACTTTTATTTAATATTACTAAAAACGTGGGGCGGATGCTTTTGTGGTGTTTGGTATAATAATTAAAGATAGATAAAAGAGAGATCTATATGTGAGAGGATGAGTGAACTCTACATGTTTAACCTCATAAGCGCCCGCCCCACGTTTTTTATTCATTTAAAATCGAACTACTTGAACTTATAAGTTTTAATTTATTTTCTTCTTTTTAGTTCACTAATAAAAAGTGGTTTTTAAAAATCTTTTTTTTTTACCTGTATTTATTCTTCACTCAATACCGAAACTGGGTATTTTTAAAACGATATTTTGGGTGCCCTCCAATCAGGGTCGGCCTAAGGGTAAATGAGGCCCTAGGCGAAATGAATTGGGTGGCCCTAAATGTAATAGAAAAATAAATAAATAAATTTGTAAAGATTATTGCGCGAGGCCCCCACTAATATTGAGACTAATCGGAGGCCCTCGGCGGCTGCCCTGTTTTCCTATGACTAAAACCGGCCCTGCTCCCATGATCCGCCCCCTCCCCCACCACGTAATTCGTTAGAAGAGAATGACCTATTTTTGCACATGAAAGAAATGAAAACATAAACATGGCTCATATAATGATAATTTACTGCATGGGGCCTTCAATTAAACACAAATCTTGAGCAGGCTAACGAGTAGATTGATGTTTTTAAAAATAATTATTTCTTTTTTTGTCCGCCTCGTTTCTCGCATGCGTTCTTTATTTGGACGGTTGCCTCCGGTGAAGGAGAGGGCTATGTGGGAGGAGACAGAGACTCACAGAGAGATGAGAGAGAACGAGATAGAGAGAGAAAAACTTATTAGTCTATCTTCTGAGTGAATCCCTTAAGCGGAAATATTAAAATTATATCCTTAATATTTTAGTTTTTTCAACTTTGTCCCACGAAGAGGTCAATAACCTCAGCATCACGAAGTGGTACGCCCCATTCAATAAAAACTTTGACGCCATCTCCATCTACAAGATCATGCGGTTTTTTTTTTTACGTGCACGGTCTCTGGTCTTCTTACACTGTAGCTCTCTTGGTTCAAGCGTTCCAAACCTGCACTTTGTTGAACCCAAGGGAAGGGGTAAATTAAATCATTGTAATAAGATAGAACAGTTTCAGGGGAATAATGCTTAGAAAATATTTCTTTATCGTCAGTAACGAAGTTGAGGGGTATAAAAGTTAATGCTACTTATACAATTACAGGTTTAATAAAATAAGAAATGGTCATCAAAAACATGTAATTCCAGAAAAAAATGTTTTAAGTCATTTGAAGAATTTATAGATGAATGTAAAATCGACTTAAGTTTGACAGATCAGAGCCAGGTCAGCTAAACTTCTACAAGTAAATTTAAAGATGTTTCAGCTTTTACCTACTCATTTGTGAGCTTACAGATAAATTTAAAGTTGAGCCGAACTTTCACATGTACAAATACTTGTTAATAAAACTCTACCTTTGAATGTATAACATAAAATCTGTCAATTTTTTTGTTTTGGCATCCTTAAGTCTCGTAAGACGACGGAATTTTCTGTGCTCCTGTGGGATTTACGCACATGATCTTGCAGCTTCTGCTGTGGCTGTACAAGCCCACTTGTACAAGCCCACTCGCGAATGGCAGCCTTTGCTGCACTTCTCACACTGAAAGGTAGTGCTGGTCGTTGGCTGAATTGCTCTGCTTTATCTCTTTAGGCGAATTTCGTCTGCGACCTGTTGCAGGTATTTTCCCCCTGCTTCTAGCCCAGCAGTCAATGCCTGTCTCCAACTGCACCTGCCTCCAGCGAGTTCCTCCCAGTTATTTATGTCAATGCCAATAGCTTTGAGGTCTCTCTTGCACATATCTTTGTAACGGAGGTGAGGCCGGCCTGTGGTCCTCTTTCCTTTGGCTAGCTCAGAATAGAGGATGTCCTTTGGGATTCTGCCATCCTCCAATCTGCGCACATGTCCCAACCACCTAAGGCGACGCTGGCGAAAAAGCGTTGTCATGCTTTGGATTTTCGCCCGTTGTAGCACTTCGTTGTTGGTGACATGGTCCTGCCAGGTGATTCCCAGGATGCGCCGGAGACAGCGCATGTGGAAAGCACTCAATCTCCTTTCTTGTCTGGAGTATAGGGTCCAGGATTCACTGGCATAAAGGAGGGTGCTTAGCACACATGCCCTGTAAACAGCAATTTTGTTATTGATGGTCAGCTTTTTGTTGCTCCATACTCTTTTTGAGAGCCTGGCCAGAGTTGTAGAGGCCTTGTCTAGGTCGAAATCAAGGGACAGGTTGTTGGTGATGTTGGATCAAAGGTATGTAAAGCGTTCCACGGCCTCAAGTTGGCAGCCATCGATGGTGATGTTGGGTGGGTCAGCGTCTTGGGCCATCACGTTGGTCTTTTTGAGGCTGATGGTTAGTCCGAAGTCCCTGGCGGCCTTGGCAAAGCGGTCCATCAGGCTTTGCAAATCAGCTTCGTTGTGAGTTGCAATGGCAGCATCGTCTGCAAAAAGCATGTCCCTGATGACCGTTTCTCGGATCTTCGTCTTTGCCTTCAGCCTGGCCAGATTAAAGAGTTTACCATCAGAACGTGTTTGAAGATAGATCCCCTCTGTTGAGGATCCAAAGGCATGTTCCAACAGGCAGGAAAAAAGATGCCAAAGAGTGTCGGGGAGAGGACGCAGCCCTGTTTGACTCCACTGAGGATATCAAATTGAGGGGAAGTTGAACCGTCGTACTGCACCGTGCCTTTCATACCATTGTGGAATGACTGTATAATGTTAAGCAGTTTTGGTGGGCAGCCAACTTTTGCCAAGACTGTAAACAGACCATCTCTGCTGACCAGGTCAAAAGCCTTTGTTAAATCAATGAAGGCCAGGTAAAGGGGCATGTGTTGCTCTCGGCACTTTTCTTGAAGTTGTCTTAAAGAAAAGATCATGTCGATTGTTGACCTTTCTGCCCGGAAACTGCACTGTGATTCAGGATATACTCTTTCAGCAAGTCTTTGCAGTTTATTTAAAACAACGCGTGCAAAGACTTTACCCACGATGCTAAGGAGAGAAATGCCTCTGTAGTTGTTATAGTCACTTCTGTCTCCTTTATTTTTATACAGCGTGATAATAATGGCATTTCTCATATCCTCTGGTACAGCTCCTTCTTCCCAGCACTGGCAGAGGAGGTCATGCAGGTGTTCCAGCAATACACTGCTGGCGCACTTGATGATCTCTGGTGGTATTCCGTCCTGACCGGGGGCCTTGGCTATTGGTAATCGCTCAATAGCTTCTTTTAGTTCTGCTAGGGTGAGTATGTCGTCCAGTTCTGCCATGAGGGGGAAGCTTTGGATGGCATCGAAGGCATCTTGGGTTACATGATTTTGTTGGGAGTAAAGTTCTGAATAGTGCTCCACCCATCTGTCCATCTGTTTAACCTTGTAACGGATTATTTCTCCAGTTGAGGACTTTATTGGGGCTATGACTTTCTTAGAAGGCTCCAAGGCTTTTTTAGTGCCGTCATACATCCCCCTAAGATTACCGGTGTCTGCCGCAAGCTGGATGCTCTGACAGAGTTGGAGCCAGTAGTAATTTGCGCATTCCCTAGCTAATCTCTGAACATTGCTCCTGGCTGATCTAGTGTCTTTGGGTTTAGGGAATGCCTGTATTTTTGGTGGGCACTTCGTCTTTCTTCTATGGCAGGGGTGAGTGTGGCAGAGTTGGCCTCAAACCAGTCATTGTTTTGCTTCCTATTTCTTCCGAAGGTCTGCGTGGCTGTGCTGTGGATGGTCAGTCTGAGATGTTCCCACTTTTCCTTGGTGCTGTTGCCTGGCAGCTCAGAGTTTAGTGAGTTGGAGAGAGCTGCTATGAACTCGGCTTTCCTGTCTGGGTGAGAAGTCTTACTCACATCAATGCGGGGTCTGCCTACTGGTCTGGATCGGTGAGTTTTCTTGGGCAGTAATCTCAGCTTGCAACATACCAGTGAGTGATCTGTGTCGCAGTCGGCACTGTGAAAAGTTTGAGTGAGGAGGACATGTTTCAGTGCAGAACGCCTGGTAATAATTAGGTCCAGCTGGTGCCAGTGCTTAGAGCGGGGATGTCTTCAGGACACTCTATGTTGCGGCTTTGTCTGAAAGAAAGTACTTGTGATGCATAGATCGTGGTAAGAGCATAGTTCCAAGAGTCTCTGTCCGTTTTCGTTCAGTTTTCCTGTGCCAAATCTTCCCAGACAAGAGGGCCATGAGGTGTACTCTGCACCCACTCTAGCGTTCAAGTCATCCAGCAGTATCACGTGCTCATCTTTGGATATCGAGCTTAACAGTGAATCCAACTGGTTGTAGAACTCATCTTTCGTCTGCATGGTTGAATTGAGCGTGGGAGCATATGCACTAATTAGCTAGGCGGGCCCTGTTGTGGTGTGTAAGCGAAGTGTGAGAAGCCTTTCAGTTCCCTGTTGGCAGGGTGCTACCATACCCAAGAGGGTGTTTCGGACAGCAAATCCAAGTCCATGCTCTCTGGCTTCTTCCTCGCCTTTGCCCTGCCAGAAGAACGTATAGTCCATTTCTCTTAGTGAACCAGAACCTGACAGCCGTGTCTCTTGTAAGGTGGCTATGTCTACATGCAGTCTTGCCAGTTCGTTGCTTATTACAGATGTTTTCCTGGCATCGCTGATATCGTTAAGGTCGTCTGACATCCCGGGTGTCATCGTCCGTACATTCCAGGTCCCCAGCTTGAGGAATGGGGTTTTCCTTTTTGCTTTTTTATTTAAATTGGTTGGTGCATGAGATAACAGTCTACTTGTCAGACACGTGTGCACCCTAAGCCCTACGCACCCGGTAGGGCAGGCAGACTGTGGTGGGACAGCACATTATTGACTTGGGCTGCCCAGCTTGAGGCGGGCGGTAGCTGTCCAATGAGATATAAATATCTCTCCCACCGTCAGAAGCAGTCCCTGGCGCCAGCTCTACGCCAATTGAGCGGGTGGCTTATAACCGGTCACTACTACTTCCCGTGTTGTGTCGAAGCTGTGAGGCGAAGGTGGAGTGTCCTCTCCAGGGCACAGGCCTGGGCAGGTGGTGTGGAGAGTCAGCTGTTGCCCGTGAAGCAGAATCCCGCTCTCCACGCAGCTGAGGGGTCCAAGGGAGAGGCAGGGCCAATACATCTTGGTGTCAACTACGTCGCAAGAATTACCAGAGAGACGTTGTAAGCAACGCCAGGCTGCCTTCGGGATTCCGGCTCCTGATTTGTGATCGGGGTTTACTCCCCTAGCCTTTCTCATGAGTGAGTATGGCCGCAAGGCAGCGGAGGTTTGGAGTCAGAGTTTTCCTTCTCCTAGATTAGCGGCCATCTAAGGCTGACGAGCCTCATCTGCCCGAAGCAACTGGTTTTGAGGCGCCAGTGGTCCGCCTTGCACCCCTTCTCCTGTTAGTTTCAATAGGCTATTGGCTAAACTGTCTCTTCAATGGGTTCAAAATCTGTAAAATTTAAAATTTGGACATTGCTTTTATACGTATTGGTAACATAGCTATGGTTAAGGGGGGGGGGGGGTAAATATACTCGCACAATATTTGATATTAAATTAAATTTCAAGACTAGATATGGAGATTGTCAAAAACCACAGGTTTTGGTGGTCAGTGTAAAAATAACTATAATTAATCAGCAGATAAAAAAGAAAAAAAGTTCAATTCAATCATCATGTGACTGCGGCGTACGTTGGGCCGGGCGCCTAGAAAGAGTAGGGATATTTACGGCACAGAAGATTTTGAATAGACGCAAACATAGAAGCATGGGACTAACAGATCGATCGAGGGAAAAAAAGTAAAGGAATGAGATGGCAAATGGCATAAATTGCGGTTTTGAGGATCCAGGGACGATTGGATGAAAACCTCTGTCTTTAACCCAGGTTAGATGCTGAAGTTGAAAGGTATTGCATTAAACAACATTCTCGATGTAATCGGTAGGATATTAAGTCCGATACTTACCTGTTGGAAATTAAGTCCGATACTTACCTGTAGGAAATTAAGTCGTGACTTACCTGTAGGATATTAAGTCGATACTTACCAGTAGGAAATTAAGCCCATGACTTACCTGTAGGATATTAAGTCCGATACTTACCTGTTGGAAATTAAGTCCGTGATTTACCAGTAGGAAATTAAGTCCAAGACTTACCTGTAGGATATTAAGTCCGATACTTACCTGTAGGAAATTAAGTCCATGACTTACCTGTAGGAAGTTAAGTCCGTGACTTACCTATAGGATGTTAAGTCCGCGACTTACCTGTAGGAAATTAAGTCCATGAATTACCTGTAGGAAATTAAGTCCATGACTTACCTGTAGGAAATTAAGTCCGTGACTTACCTGTAAGAATTTAAGTCCGTGACTTACCAGTTAAAAATGTAGTGAGCCTTTTTCTCACATGTAGGCCAACTTATCAGTGTTTTATCTGCATGCAATTTATCAGTGTCCTAAGGTTAGGCAAATCGGCCTCAAAGGCGCCTCTTAGTATGCTGATTTTGCCAGTATCTCCCAAGCAGGTATTTTTGCAAGCACCTCATTTATAGAGCGCTTAATACAAGACCTAGTTGAGAGCCGACGTTTGACCACATAATCGAAATGACATAGTGAAATAGATCACTGGATCAGATCAGACTTTGTGAGCCAGTGTTTTGTTTTTTTGTTTTGTTTTTTTTTTTTGTTTTTTTTTTGTTTTTTTTTTTTGTTTTTTTTTGTTTTTTTTGTTGAAGGTCATGTACGAAAGTTGATTAATCGACATTCGACTAGGCAATAACGGAAGTAATTTCAGAAAGGTGAGTATGGGCAATCGCGGAAGCGTGATAACGAAAATGTCAATTGTTTAAGAAAGTTTAATATATTGTTAGTCTATAATAACTAGGGCTGTACTAGATTCAGGTTTTTGAAATCCGACCAGAGCGGGTTTTACTGGATTTATGGAGTGGAATCTGGCCGAAGCCGAAGCCGGACTCAGATTTGTAAACATGACCTGATTCCGGATTTTCCGGATCCGTCATATAGATATTTATTAGGGCTCTACCGGATTTGGTCACATTTTGAAGTGGAATACTACTGGATTCGGATTTGTATACATTTTCAGATGCCGGATTTACCTAGGCCGGAGCCGAATGCCTGTATCATCGACATCATTCCGTCTCGCGAGACGATGGCGCATCACCGTTGGGTTGGGTTGCATTTCCTCGTGTGGCTGTGCAGTCGTATCCTAGCATGACAGTCTTTACAACAGCTTTTGCACACGAGTTATGTGCATCCAAATGTTTTGGCCTTTCTCCTTGTTTTTCTGTCTGCAGCCTCCTCCATTCTTTGCTCCTCGGCTCCTATGACGCCTTCTTTGACAACTGTGCGCCACGTAGATCGGTCTGCTGCCTTACTTTCCCAGTCGCTTGTATGTGTTCTGGCTGCTTTCATGTACCTTTGGCAGACATATTTAAATCGCAGGCGTGGGCGACCTGTCTTCCTCTTTCCCGAAGCCAGTTCACCATATAGGAGGTGCTTCGGGATGGGACCAGGGCTCATTCTTTCAACATGTCCTAGCCATCTCAGGCATCTTTCACTAAGGATTGAGAACATGCATTGGGTATTGGCACGCATTAGGACCTCACTAATAGGCACTATTTTTTGCATTTTAATACCAAGGATCTGACGCAGGCACTCAAGCGGAAACTAATAAGCTTGCGCTCTTGGGATGTATAGGTGGTCCATGTCTCCCTCCCGTATAGTAGTGTACTGATGACACAGGCTCGGTAGAAAAACAGTTTGGTTTTCTACGTTAGCTTGGTATTTTGCCAGACCCGTTTATTTAATTTAGCCATTGGGGCAGCTGCCATGCCAATTCTGCTGTTTATTTCCTCTTCAATGGACAGTGTATTGGAGACCTTGGACCCTAAGTAGGTGAAGCTGTCCACAACCTCCAATTTTTCATTTTCAATATTGATGATAGGAGGAGGTCGAATGTCTTGGGCCATGACGTTTGTCTTTTCAAGCTGATTTGCATACCAAATTCTTTGCAGGCATTGGAGAAGCTTGACACGAGTTGCTACAATCTAGTTTCTGTATGTGCTGTTAATGCCGCTTCATCCGCAAATAGTAGCTCACTTATTAGGACTTATGTCGTTTTGGTCTTGGCTCGGAGATTAGATAAGATAAGATAAGGTAGGTGACTAAATCTCCTTTAGAAGATTATTAACGTTTTTTAAAACCAACAACAGCGTTTTACATTTCTTAATCAGCAACAAAATTACGGTACTCTTTAAACTGAGACCATCATTTTCAGTTCTTATGTTGAGAGCGTTCTGTTTACCGTTCAATAAAATAAACATAAATTTCATGAGAATTAAAATGAAGACGGTATCTCGATTAGCTACCACGGCGGCTACAGATGACTATCCCGGGCTAACTGGATACTCTCAGACACAAAGACAACCGGAAAACGTCCTCTTGTGACGTCAATTAAAGCGACCATTCGAGTCGTTTGCTCAACAACGCAAGACGCCATATTGACAACTTGGCGTGGAGATTAACCAGAGATTACGGGCGGCTGATGTCGCCTTAACAGTGTTTTCATGTTCTCTGGGGGTTGGGGGTGGGGAGTGAGGGTCGGACGCTTAAGTAGACCTCGCCAGAACCAATTATGCAAAATGCTGGAGTTTGATATCTCTTATGTGTTGCAATATAAATTGCCTTATTGTGTGTAATAAGTTCCCAGTGCACAATTTTAGTATTATTTACACAAGCTACAGCCTAGGGTCCCTCACTTTCACCCGAGTGAGCAATTGTCATATTTGGCACGGACATGGAGTATCTTCACGTATTAATGGCCCCATATCTCAAATAGGTTATTGCCTTATCAATTCTAAATCCGACATTGCACATAACAAAAATTCGCGAATGGTATACTTTATAAAGTTGAACTTTGCAAGGTTCAAAGGTTCTCATTTTTTGTTTGTTTGTTTTTGTTTTTGTTGTTGTTGTTTTTTTGGTGCCATTCTTAAAGTCTTACATAAGCCCGTGTTATTTACTGGCGGCAACAATTAAATAGACAATATCTTTGGTATTACGTCGTGCTAACGTCATGAAGATATCGATTAAATATTCTTTCGTCAGATATTTGTTAATTCTACACTTATTTGGGATCAGCATAAAGGACTCGGTGTCAGGATTATGAGAATCACTGTTTGTTAAAGTGATATGTCTGCCTGGACGCAAGCTCATGTTGATGATGTTTTGTGAGCGAGATTCACCTGGGGGGCGTGGATCAGTCCATGCAAGGTCAGTCCGGGCCCACGGGTATATAACTCGGGTGTGTCTCTGCATTACGGAGACGAGTCGCCGGGTGACAAGTGAACACAAGGGATACACGAGCTTTAGCGTTGCCCATGTTGGTCTGCTGGACTGGAGGGCAGCTATATGTTGTAGCTAAGATGCAAGGAGTTGTAGTGCTTGAGAAAAATGTACATATGTTACAAGTGTACACTCATGATAATAAAGATTGCTGTAGTACAAGGATTTGTGTTAATTTACTATACGCCAGTTGGTGTGTAAGCCTCGACCAGAACCCCTAGACAACGATACCTGACACTCGGCACATCAAAAATATATATATTACAAATTAATTATACTCAAATTAAATTAATACGTATTGCCACAACTATGTTTCTGCTGAGAAAAAGAATGTTTTGGGGAAAACCTTTTCTAAAATGTCACACTACCTAATCCGCTGTGATTTTTTTCAAGTCCGAAAAATGATAATGATAAGCCGCCTATACGATCGTTGTTTCAGAATACATAACAAGAGCTGACGGAAGACCAGATATTATTCCTTTACCTTAAACGCGTTTATCTGGATAAAAATAAAGTATCCACGTTTAAATTATATTTTTCTCGAATATTTAAAGCCTTTTGAGTCCACATTAAAGTTCGAATTTTAAGTAATATTGAATTTTGCAATTGTTTCAAATTATTTTAAGAAATGAGAGCGCTCTTCACATCAACTGTGTCCCCTGGTGTGTCCATGCCATTAGACACAGGTTTTGGCAGCCTGCTACCTGATTTCTTTACCACATCTTCAGGAGCTACAATACAAACGATGTTTCTATCCAGAAAATCTCGACATATGATCTATAGAATAAATATGTCATTATATAACGTTTTTTGACGATAAACATACCTGGGATATGCGTTTTAGTCCTAATCCCTAACCCTTATCATCCTCAATACCCATTTGAACGTTTCTTTGAATACTTTATAATTGTTATTATTGATTTATCTCCATTGTATGTTCAGTGAGATATGTTGAATAAGCCTAACTACCGGAACACAAAAAAAAAAAAAAAAAAAAAAAAAAAAAATTTAAAATTAAAAAAATTGGGATATATGTCCTGTAAAAGTGACAAACCTGTGATATCTTGTCGCAGAAACTTTCGATCGATTTTTAACCTACTTCCCCGTATCTTATCGTTCTGAAATTTTGCCGACAGACTCTTGGTGACGATAAAAATTTCACACAAATCTCATTTACAGTAATTAAAATAATTAATATTTAGTTCATCTCTATGTATCTCTGGATAAAATTTACATTTTTGTGCTTGTCTGACGCACGGTGCGTATTATGTTGAACTAACTTTTTAATATTTTCCTATCGTGCGGTGCAGTGCGTATTACATTGAACACATTTTATAATATTTTCCTGATGTGTACATTTTTAAGCTAATCTGTCACATGGTGCGTACTATATTGAATGTAATCAACACTTTTATTTATGTCTCAAATATAAACTTAGGTTTTTTTTTTTACAAGTTTTTAAACATTTATTTTGAGACCCATTCACTGCTGTAGTGTTACTACCCAAAGGTCAACTGTTACGAGGCAAAGATGCATGCAAAAAAAAACAAAACAACAACACCGTGGGCCATGCTCTTACTTTCGAGGGCCCACTGTCGACCAGACGTGCCCCCTTTGCTGTATCACTTGACGGCAAACCTTCCAGATCCCTTGCCTGCGTTACAATCAAAGGTCACACTCCTCAAAAGGTCACACGGTGTGCCATTCTCTTTTTAAGAACATGATTTTTTTTTTTTAAGTTTTTTTTTTTTTTTTTTTTTTTTTCAGTGTCAATAGAAACTCGTTCATGAGTTCAAAGGTCGCAGGTAGTTGTTGTTTGAAATGATGTTAAAGTAACTTTTCAGGTTTTTGGTTTTATAGCTACCTCATGTTGAGAAATCCCCCATCCACCCCCCACCGCCAACCCGCCCAATAAAAAAGAGATGACTTTTTTTTTACCGCTGAAAAGTTTGAGAAATGTTCAAATTTGGAATCCTTACAAATGAATGGCAAATATTAGTGATAGCTTTCTTAAGTTACTATGTTTTACTACATTTGTAAAATAAAAACATCTTCGGTATTTAGCGAGACCAACTAGACATCCTGGTCTTAGGTATGACTTATGTTAACAGATCTTTGTTCATTCTACGGTATCTGGGGTCAGTTTATTGACTTCGTGCAAGACAAAATTTATTTTACGATTTGGTTGTTTAAAACAAATTCTTTATTTTTGCCTTAAAACAATGTCGTTAACAATGCAGTTTACTCAGTGTCACTAAATTGAACACTTGAATGACACTGATCTTGTCACCTGGCACTGCACACAATCTCGCATGAATAGTTTATCCAAACAACATCGTTAGCAGCCCTCGACCCGGGACACAGACAACAGATCAACGCGAGTCGTCGTGCGATCAATCAATTCGTAAGGGGGGGGGGACACCTTTTACTCTGCACCCGTCCATTATTAAGTTCAGCGGCGGCTTAACCAACGGGCCGACGGGGGACCCAGTAGATGATTTCACGTATTCTTTCATTTGGCTGTCGATAACCTACGTAAGTAACAAACTTTCTTTGAATTCAAACTCAAAACAAAAACCATATTTTTAAAAAAAAAAAAAAGAAAGATGCGCCGTGGATCCTGGTATTCATATTCATCCGACAATTCCCCGCTCTTATCAGACGATTTAAAATCGTATCTTCTCTCTTCAACCCCCCCCCCCCAACTCCTTGCCCCCANATCCCACCCCTTCTCTTACACCTACTGCCACGTTCCAACTGAACACTGTCCTCTCCCCTTCCAACCTACCCGACCCACCCCTCCACTCCCCTACCCTACCCACCCCACACATGCTTCCGAACCTACCGGCTCTCGTGCCGGGTTACAGTGGAGTGCCTTCGACGACGACGTAACGGAGTTATCGCCTCCGCCCCACACCCACCCCCTGTTCACCTATGAGCGTGGCGGCTCCGCTCATCTGGCCAGTCGTCTTGTTTCTGTGTTCCACCCCGGCGCTCTAAGCGGGTGGGGTTGGGGAGAGACTTTGTGCCGTTAGCTTGGATACGGCGCAATCAAACCATTCCTGGTTGATCCGTGATTCTCAAAACACTGGAGTTGTCCGGAGTACGGAGTTTCTCGGAATAAGGAGTTTCCCGCTGTAAGGAGTTCACCGGAGTAAGGATTTTACCGGAGTTCAGGGTTTCCCGGAGTACGGATTTTACCGGAGTAAGTAGTTACCCGGAGTAAGGAGTTTACCTGATTACGGAGTCTACCCGAGTACGGAGGTTATCGGAGTACCGAGTTGCCCGGAGTACGGAGTTTACTAGAGTTCAGAGTCGCTCGGAGTAGGGAGTTCACAGGTATAAGCTGTCAGAAAGGCGGAGTTTGTAGGGATCCCGATTTCGTTATTTAACGAACGGGTGGAGCAGTTATGCCCCCCCCCCTGACACTTCTGTAGTCGGAGCTAATGTTTGTCAATCGGTAAGAACCTTGACAGAGACAAAGTACCGCTGGTGACTCAAAGGTGAATAGGACTATTGCCGTACACTTGGATTAATTGTAATAGTCATTAAATAAGATTCATCGCTGAGATTTAACGAAGCCGCTCATGTAATCGTACGCGCCCGCGTGTATTTCAGACACGGAGAAAACACGCTCCGTACGTAAACAGAGTGAATGGAAAATATTTTAGAAATTCGTTTTAATTTTTACAAGTTAAATTTCCAATGTAATACAGTAACACTAACCCGCGTGGTGAATCCGTACAGGTTATTTCTCTTCTCACACGAAATAACGTAACATATGAGAACCGTCCTCATAGCTTGGCTATTTTCCTTGACAGTTCAAACAAAGTTATTAAATGGTCTTTTAATTTTTTTTCCATTTTAAAAATAAATTTGCACAATTACTTTCTTTCATAAAAAATGGTTAAAAGTTTAATAACATAAAGATCTAAGCGATGAGGACAACAACAAACAAAAAAACAAAAAAAACATGATTTTTGGTTGACTTTAAATCCTGATATACTTGTTTTTTTTTGTTTTTTTAAAGATAATCCTTTAAAAACGGCCATGTTCAGTTTATTAGCTTTCATACATGAGCTTTTCTAGACACTCATGAATTTGAACTTCTCGATTGTATAATTGATAGGGAAATGATAGTTCTCATTGTGTGTGTAAACCAGGATCTGTTCATTTCTTAGAGTTGTCCAATACAAACGTGATGTCAAGTGCTTTGAAAGACAATCAACATCGGCATCACGCCAGAGATGTCACTAGAGTTGGAGTCATCCGGGGCCGTAGATCATGGTGTCACCCGGGGCGGTAGATCATGGTGTCACCCGGGGCGGTAGATCATGGTGTCACCCCGGGCGGTAGATCATGGTGTCACCCGGGGCGGTCGATCATGGTGTCACCCGGGGCGGTAGATCATGGTGTCACCCCCTCACGACTTAACCCGTTGTGATCGTGTCACCCGGGGCGGCCCGCCACCACCGCATCCCTTAGTGACACCACTGCATCACGTCAATGCCCTTCTTTTCTGTGCATCGTGTGCTTACTTGGTAAACCGTTTAGATATTTTTTCCTTTGTAACAATCTAATGTACAGTCGCTTTGTACGCCACTTCGAACTTTACTGTATTAATTTACACTCTTGAACAATGGAATTATATTTTAACATCACTGTCTGCACCGCAGAATTAAACTTATTGCATCAATATTTTAATTTTTTGTAAGAAAGAAAAGTGTTTTCCCACAAAACTTACTTTGTGTAATTTATGATTTCTATCAGAACCGTTAATCTTTTCATAGATAAACAAGTCAATCATCGTATTAACAATAACTTTTTTCATGAATTTCAAATCGTGTAAAAAAAAGTCGAACTGAAAGTCCATGTTGAATAAATTTGTGATTGTAACTTATATGAGCTAAACAAATGTGTTTTACCAAAAAAAAAAAAAAATCAAAAAAAAAAAATCATGATTCTCTGCTGCGTGTGTAAAGATCTTGAATAACCCTGGTGGGGACTTAACTTTCTTAGTTTTGAACAGTAGGTATACATTTCTCCCTTGTGCCTTTATTGTGCCTCAGTCTTTACGTAAGGAAAATATCTTGAGTGTTGTTCTATTATTGACAACTTTACGCACTCCCTCTCACGATAAAAACGACGCCTCTGCATGTGTGTGTATTTAATGCGTGTGTGTGTGTTTGTGTGCGTGCGCGCGTGTGTGTATGTGTACGTGCGTGTGTATGAATGTGTGCGTGAGTATGAGTGTGTGCGCGTGTATGTTTGGATGAGTGAAGCGCGCGCATGTGTGCGTGCGTTTATGTGTGTGCGTGTGTTGGTTCTCTTATGTTAACCAGGGCATGGGTATGTGCGCGTAGAAATGTTTGTGGATTAATTGTACGCCTTCAAAAATGTGGGTTAGCAATGTGGGCTGGCAATGTGGGTTAGCAATGTGGGTTAGTAATGTGGGTTAGCAATGTGGGCTGGCAATGTGGGTTAGCAATGTGGGCTGGCAATGTGGGTTAGCAATGTGGGTTAGTAATGTGGGTTAGCAATGTGGGCTAGCAATGTGGGCTAGCAATGTGGGTTAGTAATGTGGGCTAGCAATGTGGGCTAGCAGCAATGTGGTCTAGCAGCATTGTGGGCTAGCAATGTGGGCTAGCAATGTGGGCTAGCAGCAATGTGGGCTAGCAGCAATGTGGGCTAGCAGCAATGTGGGCTAGCAATGTGGGCTAGCAATATGGGCTAGCAATGTTAGCTAGCAATGTGGGTTAGCAATGTGAGCTAGTAATGTGGGCTAGCAATGTGGGCTAGCAGCAATGTGGGCCAGCAATGTGGGCTAGCAGCAATGTGCGCCAGCAATGTGGGCTAGCAGCAATGTGGGCTAGCAGCGATGTGGGCTAGCAATGTGGGCTAGCAGCAATGTGGGCCAGCAATGTGGGCTAGCAATGTGGTCTAGCAATGTGGGCTAGCACCAATGTGGGCTAGCAGCAATGTGGGCTTGCAATGTGGGCCAGCAATGTGGGTTAGCTATGTGGGTTAGCAATGTGGGTTAGCAATGTGGGTTAGCAATGTGGGCTAGCCATGTGGGCTAGTAATGTGGGTTTGCAATGTGGGTTAGCAATGTGGACTGACAATGTGGACTGACAATGTGGGTTAGCAATGTGGACTAACAATGTGGACTGACAATGTGGGTTAGCAATGTGGACTAACAATGTGGACTGACAATGTGGGTTAGCAATGTGGACTGACAATGTGGGTTAGCAATGTGGACTAACAATGTGGGTTAGCAATGTGGGCTATCAATGTGGGATAGTAATGTGGGTTAGCAATGTGGGCCAGCAATGTGGGTTAACAATGTGGGTTAGCAATGTGGACTAACAATGTGGGTTAGCATTGTGGGCTAGTAATGTGGGCTACCAATGTGGATTAGCAATGTGGGTTAGCAATGTGGACTAACAATGTGGGTTAGCATTGTGGGCTAGTAATGTGGGCTACCAATGTGGGTTAGCAATGTGGGTTAGCAATGTGGACTAACAATGTGGGCTAGTAATGTGGACTAACAATGTGGGCTAGTAATGTGGACTAACAATGTTGGTTAGCAATGTGGACTAACAATGTGGGCTAGTAATGTGGGCTACCAATGTGGGTTAGCAATGTGGGTTAGCAATGTGGGTTAGCATTGTGGGCTAGTAATGTGGGCTACCAATGTGGGTTAGCAATGTGGGTTAGCAATGTGG
>MUZC01004539.1:111960-139473 GCA_002072015.1 Radix auricularia | reverse complement strand
GCCTAATGTCCTATCATGTGGCACTTTACCCACAGTTTGTTACAATTCTGGCCAGACCTGCTGTAAAAAGTGCTCTCAGTTTGTTACAGTTTTAGCAATAACTGCTGTAAAAAGGCTCTAAGTTTGTTATAGATCTGGTTATAACTGCTGTAAAAAGGCTCTAAGTTTGTTATAGTTCTGGTTATAACTGCTGTAAAAAGGCTTTAAGTTTGTTATAGTTCTGGTTATAACTGCTGTAAAAAGGCTCTAAGTTTGTTATAGTTCTTGCCAGACCTGCAGTAAAGACTCTCTTATCTTATATATAACAGACGCTCCTTCTGTACAGAAGATTACCTCGCCCTACGTATTTCTATGGTTTGTGTTTAGTCCTGTATCTTTATGAGAGTTTTAAATGGTGATAATGTGTTGGCTTCCCTGGTTTCTTCTAGCAACCCATTCCACGCCCGAATAACGGACTGGAAGAAAGAAAACTTGTATGTGTTTGTTCTTGCTTATGGAATAACAAAGGTGTTTTTATCTTTATGTCTATCTTAGGGTTGTATTAAATTATCTTTGTGTTGTATTTCTAAATTAGAATTAATTTATTTATGTATAATTACTAATTAATATTTACTCTTGATTCTTCTATCCTCTAGTGTTTCAAGGTTTAATGATTTAACTAATGGTGTTACTCTTGTCAGTTTTGAATATTCTCCTGTAATGAATCTGGCATCTCTTTTTTCGAATTGTTCTAGTTTATCAATGTTTTCTTTGGTGGATGGGTGCCATACAGAAGATGCATATTCTATTATAGGTCTCATCAGGTTGAGGTAGCATTTTAGTTTTATATCTTTTATTACATTTCTAAAAGTTTTTTTAAATTATAAAACCTAAGGTTTTGTTTGATTTTTTAATAATTTCTTTGACATGTGGATTCCATGATAGTTTCTCATTTATTATGACTCCTAGGTATTTAGCATCATTAGTTTTGGTTAGTTCTTTTCCATGAATGAAATATTTTGAATTTATTTGTTTCTTTTTCTTTGTTACTCTTGGCAGTTGACACTTTTTCTGGATGGAAGGACATACTCCGGTTATTTTCTAATTTTATGAATTCATTTAAGTCTTTTTGTAAAATTGTGCTATCTTGTTCGGATTTAATTGTTCTATAGATTATACAATCATCAGCAAATAACCTAAAATGTGTTCCTGTTGAGATGTTGTTGGGTAAATCATTTAGATAAATTAAAAATAGTAAGGGACCTAGGACAGTTCCTTGTGGAACTCCTGATTTAACTTTTATTGGGGCAGATTTAGATCCATTAATTACTACAGTTTGCTCCCTACCCAAAAGGAAGTCTTGGATCCAGTGATGTAAGGGACATGAGATTTCAAAGTATTAAAGTTTTTTAAGTAATCTAAGGTGGTGAACTTTGTCAAATGCTTTTGAGAAATCTAGTAATATTGTATCTATCTGATAATTATTGTCTAAGCCTTTTGATAGTTCATCTATTATATCTATTAATTGTGTTTCACATGATATGCTTTTTTCTAAAGCCATGTTGATGTGCGCATAGGGCATTATATTTGTCAAGGTAGTTAATTATTCTACTATATACTATGTGTTCTAGTAAATTACTGGTGAAACTAGTAAGTGATACAGGTCTGTAAATACCAGGGTCTGATTTATCACCTTCCTTAAAGAGTGGCATTATGTTGCCTAATTTCCAATCCTGTGGCACTTTACCCACAGTTTGTTAAAGTTCTGGCCATAACTGCTGTAAAAATGCTCTCAGTTTGTAACAGTTCTGGCCATAACTGCTGTAAAAATGCTCCAGTTTGTATCAGTTCTGGCCATAACTGCTGTAAAAATGCTCTCAGTCTGTAACAGTTCTGGCCATAACTGCTGTAAAAATGCTCTCAGTATGTTACAGTTCTGGCCATAACTGCTGTAAAAATGCTCTCAGTCTGTAACAGTTCTGGCCATAACTGCTGTAAAAATGCTCTCAGTTTGTAACAGTTCTGGCCATAACTGCTGTAAAAATGCTCTCAGTATGTTACGGTTCTGGCCAGACCTGCTGTAGATCGCTGTTTCCAGAAGGAAACTTTGAAAAAAAGAAAATTGGCAGAAATAAACACATTCTTTAGTTTATTGGACGAATGCTAAATAAACAGCATTAGCATATTTCCTATCTCGTCGCTTATCTCCTAAAAACAACATTCCCCGAGTCAATACGAATGTCATTGGAAGGGCGTGAGTGGGACAGTGACTGCATACAAGAATTTGGGGTGAAATTAACGGGGAAAAAAAGAGAGAAAAAATCATTTTGTTCTGTTGAAGGTGATACATTAAAATCAGATGCCTTGCTAAAGTCGGAAACGGACCAGGGGAAAGTTACGCATCACGCACAAGCGCTAATTCATTTATAGGGGGACGGAATCCAATCATGTTGCTGTTTGAAAATTCAGTGATGGCCCTTGAGTTGAGGTTTGTGGATGCCCCTGTCTGGCCTGATTCGAGTTCTTTGGTGTTTTTAAATATTTTCTTTAAAACCCCGTTTGGAATACAGTTGGTTTCTCTGGAGAATCGTTTTTGCCTTTCGTTTAAAAAGTAAGTTTTTAATTATATATTCTTATTAGATGATTTTAATACATAGTCACATAAATATTTACATACATATTTAGCGAAGTCAATAGTGCGCTCGCCTCACAAGCTGAGGGCGTTGGATTGAGCCCACGAATAGCCACTATAAAAAATGTTGAGAAATGACTAACGCTAATAAAGTCCTCCGCTTACCTGGAGAGGGATGGGCGCCGCCAGTGTTTACCAAGCCCGAGAATGTTCTAATGGAAACAAACAAAGACAAAAATATGTCATACAAACGAAGACAAAAATATGTCATACAAAGACAAACATATGTCATACAAACAAGGACAAAAATGTCTCATACAAACAAGGACAAAAATATCTCATACAAACAAGGACAAAAATATGTCATACAAACAAGGACAAAAATGTATCATACAAAAAAGGACAAAGATATGTCATACAAACAAGGACAAAAATATCTCATACAAAAAAGGACAAAAATTTGTCATACAAACAAAGACAAAAATATCTCATACAAACAAAGACAAAAAAGAGGTTGTGGGACTAAAAAAAAAGTTACACACAAGAAAACTGGTTCCTACCAATGATTTGTTTCCAGGGTGACTTACATCAGCTACCATCGTTACTTACAACTAATATAAAACTACACGCGATATTGTAATTGGTCGAATAGTTATAATGTACAAGCAATAGTTGTCATTTTCAAGTGACGGAGTAAGTTAAACAATCACCTTCACTAATTTAGTCGATCACCGTAATTAGCTTAGTCTAGGTCCGTAAAGAAACTAGTCAAAAAGTGTATTACCTTATTAACTACCCATAACATTGTGACTCAGTCAATACACCCTATTGCGGATTAAGGGGGGGGGGCTCGGCGGGCTAAAGCCAGGGGCCCCCAACGGTTTAGGGGCCCCCAAACTTTTTATATTTATAATAAAAGTGTACAAATGTTTGCATGAACCATTGAAAATATAAAAAAAATTAAATAAATTTATAAATATTAACTATACAACTGATCGCGATTCAGACCTGATAGTGTTAATAATCGATAAAACGTGATTTAATTGGCTCACTTAGAGATCTTAGTATTAAGTATAGTTTATATTTTTAAAATTTCTCATTTTAGACAAGCTCCGCTGGCCGTGTGGAGAGAGTACAGGCGCGTGATGCAACCGGTGTGGGGTTCGATTCCCAGTAGTGGGAAATAAAAATTTTCTTTCCACACTCAATTGTAGCATACCGCGAACACTTCAAACAGTTATTTCTTCCTTTTTCGTTTTTTTTTCAGTAGTAATATTTAGTTACAGTCTTATATTAGCTGTTAACAATCCTTTTATTTTATGGGACGCTGGCTGGATAGGGCCCCCGTTTCATTGCAGCCCGGGGTCCCGTGCAGTCTTAATCCGCCCCTGAATACACCTACTAGTCAAAAACTGTATTACCTTAACTACCCACAACATCGTTACTCAGTTAGTTAGCACAGTGTTTTTCAACCTTTTTTGTGCCGTGGCACACTTTTTTCATGAAAAAAATCCCGAGGCACACCATTATTAGAAAATGTTTAAAAAATTGACCTCTGTGCCTATATTGACTATATATATATATATATAAACTAATTCTTTTGAATAGGAATATCCCACGGCACACCAGGAAACAGCGGTTGACAAACGCTGACTTGGCACACCGATTGACCTAGTCGAGCACATTAATTTACTAACTCAACTACTCTCTAACAAAATTGACACATTTAATCGTCTTTGAGCATACACTCATTCTATAAACGATTCTAGCTTCTGAAAACGACATAACAATGATCTTAAAACTCGGATAAGACAATCGATTGGAAAAACAGCAACACATCAAAATCCTCCATCTTCCTATCTCGGAAGTGGAAATGGATGCCTTGAGAAAAAATAAATATCATCCTTCAAGACCTCAACAAAAGATCGAAATCTTTTTTTATAGTAAGCGCGTCTGTTATGTACACGTTAAGATAAGATATATTTTTTTAATCGTTTCAGTTAAAAGTTGTTCAATCATGGGATTCGGTGGTCGAGTGGCAAGCGCGCTCCACTTGCGTACCGATGCTCACGAGTTCGAATCCATGCGAAGGCAAGGATTTGTTCCTGTGGCCTAAGGAGTCCCTGACAGCTCTGAATGTGTACCTAACTAACAATAGATAGGCGGCTGGGTAATGCGTGGAACCCTCATAGCCGTGGTCTGTGACCGCTGCATCATCTGTCATGGTCTGTGAACGCAATAATCTTCTGCATAGAAGGAGTGTCTGTATATCTAAGATAAGATAAGCGTCACTATGAATTTCTCCAGGGGGTTAGGAGGGGGGCGAAAAATCACAATATTTAATTTAACTGATAAGGCCATAAAGGTTCAATTTTAAATTCAAATTTTTTTTTTAAATTAAAGTTTTAAAAAAGTCTTAGAAATTAATAAGACTCACTAGTTAGCGCTGTAATAGCTAAAACACAACATATATTAATGACTTTAATAAAATAAAAACTTACGATTTCTCTAGAAAATTAAAATTTTGCTGTGAAATAATATACAGTTCAATCATTGCAATTTCAAAGCATCAAAGACATGAGCAAATGAAAGTTTATAATTTTATATTATAATTTAAGATAAATAAATATCTAGATGGCGTTATGATAATGCATCATTATAAGTCATTAATTCAAGAAAACTGATGGAAATCAATAAAATTAACATCAACAGACTTTTTCTCTAAAAAAAAAAATATTAAAATTTAATATTCCATTACCATATATTTTTCCCGAATCTAGATTAAATTAAACAGTTTTGAGGTAAAATAAAATGCTCAGCGCCAAAAATTATAAAAATTTATTTTAAAAAAGGAAAGACAGTGGTTTTAGTGCTGCATTGAATTTGGCAACTTCAAAAACAAGGACCGTTCTTGACAATAAATTTTAAAAAATATACTGTCATCGACAACTGCAACTACACCAAGATCTGCAACTAGAATTACCCGTTCTAGAAATAACATTATAGACGAAATGAAAAAAAAACAACGACTGTCTAAATGGACTGACGACGAAATTGAACGCAATATGAATATGCCATTAACTTTCATTAAGCAAATGTGACATAATTGAAAAAGCTAGAAGAATTTTTAATCTGACGGACTTAGAATTTTATTTGTTTTTATAAGTAGATTCATTTATTTTTTTTTATTTTTTATTTATTTTTTTTTAAAAGAAATAGATCTAAATGTTTGTTTTTATTTTTATCTTTTAAAAACCACATAATCACTAAAGTTAATAGCTAACCAATTTTCTATCCATCTACCCATCACCCCATTATTTACAGGTTAAGATATCCTCGTTTAGCGCTGTTACGCATTACGTTCTACTTTGATGGAACTTATCCCCCGCATTTAAGCAGGGTCTTGCTGTACTTGTATTTTTTAAATAAAATTATGTTTGAGCGAGAGAGAGAGAGAGAGAGATAATGCTCCAAAAGTCCATAAAATGTGTACAATCATATTTTAGCCGAGAGACATCTTGTTTAAATACTCCTCAAAGTCATGGATATTTCATGGCATTTTAAATCAACTTCAATGCCGTGCTGATATTTTAATTTTTACCACCCAGGCTAGAATTTATGTCCTTGGCCTACACTGAATCTGGTCCTTTGCTTTCTATTATCTTTACATCAGCGTCGTTCACGTCTCTTATGCTTTTTACCTTGTGGTAAATTACATTTTATGTGTTGCCAGGCTGGATTAGGTTAGCCTGATAGCAGGCTGAGCACAATTTGAAATAGAGACGCGAGTGTTTCCTAATGAAGCGTCTACATTTTTTATAAGGTAAGGATTACCGGAATCAAAGCAATCTTTTCCTGACTTGAAGCGGCTAGTCCAAGGGTGGCCAGACCTGTAGTAACTGAGAGCCACTAGCCCAGGGGTGGCCAGACCTGAAGTAACTGAGAGCCACTATACCAAGGGTGGCAAGAACTGTAGTAACTGAGAGCCACTAGACCAGGGGTGGCCAGAGCTGTAGCAACTGAGGGCCGTTTTAAAATGCATAAACATTCATAAGCACCGCATTGTAACAGTATGGGTCATCAAATCTTGCTTGAAAAACTTCCAGTAATTTTTGTTACATAACTTTCATAAATTGCATGCGAGCCACCATATAAACACAGAAGAGCCTCGTGACGGATACTGAGCAGCAGATTGGCCACCGCTTCTCTTGTTTATAAAGAATATAAGGTCTTTGAGAAACTAGATACAAGAGATGACTACAAAATATATTTTGATTTCAAAAGTATGAAAAAAAGATGAGTGATTTGACTAAAGATCATTTTTATCGAACTTTATCAATACATGGCTAGTAAATATTTATATTGCAGTTTTTACGACAATTACATTGTCATATCCTTATACTTTTGTAAATTGTTTATTTTCTTCCATAACTATATTATAGTAAAATGATGTCCCGGTCCAAACAGGAAGATTGCAATCCTTTATTATGTTGTCCAATGGCAAGAGAGCAATCCTTTGTGTCGGTCCCATGGGAAGAGAGCAATTCTTTGTGTCGGTCCAATGGGAAGAGAGCAATTCTTTGTGTAGGACCAATGGGAAGAGAGCAATTCTTTGTGTAGGACCAATGGGAAGAGAGCAATTCTTTGTGTCGGTCCAATAAGAAAAGAGCAATTCTTTGTGTCGGTCCAATAGGAAGAGAGCAATTATTTGTGTCGGTCCAATAGGAAGAGAGCAATCCTTTGAGTCGGTCCAATGGGAAGAGAGCAATCCTTTGTATCAGTCCAATGGGAAGAGAGCAATCCTTTGTATCAGTCCAATGGGAAGAGAGCAATCCTTTGTATCAGTCAAATGGGAAGAGAGCAATCCTTTGTATCAGTCCAATGGGAAGAGAGCAATCCTTTGTATCAGTCCAATGGGAAGAGAGCAATCCTTTGTGTCACTCCATGTAGTAAGCAAGCAGTGTGACCACTTTAACTGGTTCGCTTGCAGCAATCAGGCTTAAAAGCACTACATTGAGCACCTGAATATTCGATTACGTATTTTCTGGGCAGAGCTCATCCGTTTATCAAGCTGTGCTACCAACACATTTTTTAACGCCTTTTTCCGCATCCGGACAGCATTTTGAACTAAATCCATGTCAATAAAGCTGCGAGTAGGTTTGTTTGTTTGTTTGTTTGTTTTTTTTTTTTTTTGAAAAACTATAAAATACTCTTAATATAAAGACTAGGCTTTTTAACAGTGGTGGTAAAAAATTGAAAGTCAGCAAGAGCCCCAACCTTACGCGAGCCCCCAAAGGAGCGTCGGAATTTTTTTTACACTAAATATTACCCCACGGCCATAAATGGAGGGCCCCTTAAAAGAGGCATATCCCCCGGGCCCCTAAATCCCAAGCTCCGCCACTGCTTATTAGGACACTGTGGTTTTATTTTCCCATCATTTTGTTCAATAATCTCAACGACCCACATGATTTGATTATTCATGACTCTTATCTGTTACAGACGCTCCTTTTATACATTAGATTATTGAGTCCTATGCTTATCTGAACAGCCACGTGTACTCAACTGTTGCAAATCTCTACCATGTCAAGTATGACTTTCACGAAGTTACCTTTTCACTTAAAGAATGATTGAATGAATGATTGAATGATTGATTGAATGAATGATTGAATGAATGACTGAATGAATGATTGAATGAATGGTTGAATGAATGATTGAATGAATGAATGATGGAATGAATGATTGATTGAATGAATGGATGATGGAATGAATGATTGAATGAATGATGGAATTAATAATTGATTGAATGAATGATTGAATTGTGGAATGAATGATTGAGTGGGTGATCGAATAAATGACTGAATGAATGATTGATTGGATGAGTAAATGAATGATTGGTTGACTGAATGATTTAATGAATTATAGATTTTTTAAATGAATGATTGAGTGTGTAATTGAATGAATGATTGAATGAATGTTTGAATTAATGTTTTCTTCTATAGCTATAATAATATCCATGCTTGTTGCACTTTAAAGTTCAAATGCTGAATCAATATTTTTAAACGTATTCCTTTTTCTAAAAAAACTTTATTTTAATTTTTTTCTCTTAAAAAATCTTGAACGACTGTTTCAAAATCATTCAAATTTTTTATGACGCCGATTCAAAAGAGCGCACGCCACAGGACTTACTCTTTTGCAGAGGCGTCACTAGGGTTGGTGTCACCCGGGGCGATAGCCTCCTTAAAGTTTTCCAGTGCCAAATAACGGGAATATAAAGAATTTTTCATTATGGTGTCATCCCCTTGATGGTGTCACCCGGGGTGGCCCCCCACCACCGCACCCCCCGAGTGACGCCACTGCTCCTTTGTACATCCATCCAGGATAAACTGTGTAGAAGATCGCAGTCAAAACAGGAATACATTGTTACAATGTTAGACCCTTCAAATATCTCATAACAAAAAAACAGTTGAACAGCACCCACCTTCTCGTAGTTTCACTCGATACACTTTTGTTGTTGTTTTGTTGTTGTTTTGTTTTGTTTTTTTTTCATTTCCAGAACACCGCTAATTACTGCACCTACAAGCCAACAGGACATTTCAATGTTTGTCCACGCGTAGCCGTCTTCTTTGTCTTCGCAGTAACTACGTCATGAGTTGTATGATCGCGTCCCTCAGCCAGTTCACACGCGTACTTTCTCTTTACATCGTATACAGTGTGTTGTGCTCTCGATATTAAGTATGTCAAAATAGTCCACACATTTTTCATACGTTTCGTTTCATCACCGGCAAATTTACTTTTAATGCATTCTAGCTCTATTTCATTACAGTCTGCCTTAATTTTAATGCAACCTGAAACTTTTTCATCAAAGTCTAATTTACTTTCAATGCATCGTTGTGCTTTCCTACCACAGCTCCATTTTTTTGCCCCTGTTTTATTTTTAAATAGAAGAAACCCCCCTATGTTCCCCCCCCCCCGTGCTTAAAGACCAGATGGTCGACCATCAGAACACTTTCAAGACGCCCCGTGTTTTCGACATCTACCAGCTCGCATGGCACGCTGGTCGATTAAAGCCTCGCCACCGCCTCGTGTTACACTTAGCTCATCACCGCCAGCAGTTAGGCTTTAGTTATTTTGACGTCCCGCTAATCGTTGGATGCTCCTATTTGTTTTTCTTTACCTTTTTTTCCCTCCCCCCCTGACGCTTAACTAATTTGTAAACGAGATCATTCCGCCAGTGATTAGTGACGCGTGGGATCATTAATCCCTCGCCTGTAAGCCTCAGTGTGATCGCACTAAACACTCGTAACTTTTCCGGCTATTACCTAAGTGCTGTTTGGCTACATGCAATCTTCTATATTTTTCAGCTCATTCTGCTTGCGTAGCGCTCCTCGCGTCTTCTATGCAGATCTCTTCTTTATTGTTCTAGCTTTTACCGTAAAACTTTTTATTGTGTGTTTTCTGAAAACTTCGATTTAGCCCCTTTATAAATGCCATTTCACGTCAAAGTGTCAACATAATATACATATTCAAATATGATTGTAAGCCTAATTTTTTTCTCCTTTTTTTTTCCAGAAACAAGATCGAAATTTTAGGGGACTTTGAAAGTGGCGCTTTGTAACCACCACACAAGCTACCGATTTTAGCCACCAAGCTAGTCGTCCACCACCACCACTAAACAAGCTACCGATTTCAGCCATCAAGCTAGTCGTTCACCAGCAGCACCACCACCCCCTTAAGGCACAAGAGTACACCGTGATGTCAAACAGTTATCCTCCACGCCGGTTGCAGGTTCGTCAAGTCGTGCGTGTTCATCCCCGCCCCGTGACGTCATCAGCTTGCTCCGTCAACATCACGCTGACCACATGTGGACGGACATTTCCGGTGTATCGGTCAAAACGCCACGTCTTCTGCTGCATGATTTCCTGGCTGTCGTTGAAACAAGGTGGTCCTTCTCCTTCTCGCCTCTTGAGTTAGGTGAAGAACGAACAAGGCCTCAGCAATGGAATCAAGTCTTGCAATGGTGATTAATTGCTGTACTAATAATACAACGATCTTTTGAAAAACTTGTGTATTCTTTGAGGATTAACCCAAGGCAATGCAGGGACAGTGGACGGACGATGAAAACCAAGTTTGTAATTAATGTGTTCAAGATATTCGGGCCCAAATTTGCTTAGGGCCTTACAAGTGCACATGTTTAGGAAATATAAACGGTTTAATACAGTTATACTGGACAGGTCTCCCTTCGCGCTTAAATTCCCTGGGGGATGTCAAACGGATTATTGTTAACCAATAAATTACGTGAGAGTATTTTTCATATAATAAAACCTAGATAGCATGTATTCCAATGTATTTTTTTTTTTTTGTGGTTGTTTTTTGTTTTGGAATGTGCTGCAGTAAAAAGAACACTGATTCATGCCGTCTATGTGAATGAATAAATAGAGAGATTATTCATGTTTCCCTAACAAACATCGGAGATATCCAGTATTGCAGTGAAAGGAGAAAAATTTCACGCCCGCCCACCACCACCACCACCAACACCACCACCACCAACACCAACAACTAAATGAGCAGCACGGGCTCGTCGCCCGAACTCAAATCCAACAATGGCAGTCACAAACACCGCCAACGCCACCCTCGTCCCAGCGGCGCCCCTGCTGATCCCGATGAATCCGGGGTGGACGCACTGCGCTATGCGGGGAATTTCAACGGGTTTTACAATTCATCGGGTCATTATGACCAGCCCATGGTTGAACAACCGCTGAACGCAAGCGGGAACGAGGCTTCAACGGGGTTAACCCTCGACCTGCACCGCGGTCTCAATATGACGTCAATCAGTCTTCGGGTCAAGCCCCGTGACGTCACGAGCGCCGCTTACGAAAACGCCAGTCGCGTCCACGGGCAGGACGCGAAAAACGCTTCCAGGATGTTTCCAAATGTAAGCCCAAACGCTAATCGGAGCGAGAATTCGGGCCTTTACTCATACTTCGACCCGAGCACCAGCCAGAACGGCCCGGACGCCTCCGAATACCAGCAGTACGATATCGTCCCTTTCAACACGGACGAAGAGTCGGAGTCGCCGCACTTTGACGCCGAGTTCTTCCCGGAGCCGGTGACCGGACTTCGCCTGGATGCCAACGAGACCGCCTCAAGCCTCCCCAGTTCGAATCCTTTCCACTACACCCCATGGGGCGCCCATTTCAACGGCAGTGGCCCCGCCGGAAACCACCACGTCGGCTTTAACAGCAGCATGGGGTCGGGGAACCTGATCCCGAGCCAGAACTTCACGGGATCCTTGTTCGACGCCGGGAGGACGAGGCTGGACCTGGACACCATCCTGACGGGGGGAAACGCGACATCGGTCGTCTTCGGCAGTGGATTTAACGGCGAGCAGACGACCAGCTCCGGGGACCTTTACACTTGGAGTATACTCATGATGGCCCCGCTGGTCATCTTCGGCATCGCCGGCAACACGCTGGTCATTCTGGCCATCTCGCTGGAGAAGCGGCTTCAGAACGTGACCAACTACTTCCTGCTATCCCTGGCGGTCACGGATCTCTTGGTCTCCCTCATCGTCATGCCTTTTTCAATCATCAACGTCTTGACGGGTGAGTGGCTTGTGTCTGGATAAGTGTTTGTGTGTCTCGTCTTCTTGGGTCTGGTTTGAGTGTTTGTGTGTCACGTCTTCTTGTGTCTGGTTTACAAGTTTCTGTGTCTTGTCTTCTTGTGTCTGGTTTACAGGTCTGTGTGTCTCATGGTCTTGTGTCTGGTTTAAGAGTTTGTGTGTCTCGTGTTCTTGTGTCTGGTTTAAGAGTTTGTGTGTCTCGTGTTCTTGTGTCTGGTTTAAGAGTTTGTGTGTCTCGTCTTCTTGTGTCTGGTTTAAGAGTTTGTGTGTCTCGTGTTCTTGTGTCTGGTTTACAAGTTTGTGTGTCTTGTCTTCTTGTGTCTGGTTTACAGGTTTGTGTCTTGTCATCTTGTGTCTTGTTTAAGAGTTTGTGTGTCTCGTCTTCTTGGGTCTGGTTTAAGAGTTTGTGTGTCTCGTATTCTTGTGTGTGATGTAAGTGTTTGTGTGTCTCGTCTTCTTGGGTCTGGTTTAAGAGTTTGTGTGTCTCGTATTCTTGTGTCTGATTTAAGTGTTTGTGTGTCTCGTCTTCTTGGGTCTGGTTTACAAGATCGTGTCTTCATTGCTGTAGTAGGGCGCTGTCTCCATTAAAGCACATTCTTCGGTCCGTAAACCTTTTTTTAATACTCACTAGGCCTTTAATTTTTAAAATGTTGTTCGTTTTAAACGTTATGTTCACATTTAAAGCCGTTTGGTCTGACAATTTTTTCTGTCAGTATTTTTTAAATTTCGTTTACAATTTAAAAATAATCAATTACGGGTGAGGTTCGTATAGTTTTCAAGTGAATATTTTGACGCTGTCATGTTTATTATTGCGATTGCTGGGGGTTGGGGGTGGGGAGGGGCATCTATAATTAAACCGTAAAAATGAAATATTTTTATTGTAGTTGTAATTATCGTGGTTGTTTCGATAACATGCATGTCTTTTCCCTGATTCCCTGGGTTACCTTAAACATTACTTATATACGACATAGCTTTTTCAGCGATCCGAAAAAAAAAATCGTCAAAACAAAATTAGTAAAACTGAGTAAAATGAAGTGTGGAGTGCGGACATGGTAGAGAGGTTACACAAGATTAATTGCTTTATAATTCTAATCCATGATTTGTGTCTAGTTTTGAATTTTTAACAGGCTTTCGAATGTTGATATTGTGTTGGGTTTGCTGGTTTTACGCACCCAATGTTAGTGGGCCAAATGGATGATTTGTATGCGTTCATTGTCGCCCGTGGAGCAAAGACAGGGTTTTCTTTTCTTGAGTCTACATGAGAGTCAGAGGCGTCACTAAGTTTGGTGTCACCCAGTGTGGTAGCTCATGGTGTCGCCCAGTGAGGTAACTCATGGTGTCACCCAATGGGGTAGCTCATGGGTTACCCAGTGTGGTAGCTCATGGTGTCACCCCCTCACGACTTACCCAATGTAGCTCCTCCGAGTCTGCCAGAACATATAAGGAACATATAATAACTTCCCTATTTCATGTTAAACCCTTATGATGGTGTCAACCAGTGCGGTCCTCACATCGCGCTAGTGAAGCCTCTGCTGGGAGCAATAGCTGTCTAATTTTAACCCTATGTTTTAACGTAGCCAACGTTTTAGCGTTTGTCTCAACATTAAACTCAACACTAACTGACACCTTTAGGATTAACACATCTCCCATCCTACCCGATCCCCACCTGTCCCCGTGCTCAGTAGCTTAGTCTCAGGACCGAAATCATGGTTCGCTCTTTAAAAATTCTACACCTCAATTCGCTCCCCCCTCCCGTCCCATCTTGCTATCTTCCCCATTCCCCCTCCTACCACCCAGCACATACCTCTGTCTCCATTCGTTAATACTCTTAGACTCAGGACGCGATCCTTGGATTTCTCTTTAAAAAATACCATCACCTCCATCAACAGTGCCAACAGCAAGAGGGTGCCGCAATCTAAGAGAGATAACCCCTGGGTGAACTTGATATCGTCCTGTCGGGAACCTGGGGCCAGAGCCCTCCTCTACGGGTCACAGTCCCCCCCCCCCCCGTCGTGCGACCAACCTCTGAGAGGACTTTGAGAATCGTCGGTAAATAACGCTGTGCAGATTCCGTGTTGATTAGCGTCGTTAAATACATCATATCCAACAATTTGTGATTCAACATAGGTTAGCGTCTTTCATAGAACATAACTCGAAAGGTAATTTTAGTAAAATTTCCATTTCTTAAAATTAACGACGGAAAATTATCGTTAGAAGATGATTAATGTCTTGTAACATTCATTTTGGTAGCATTGGTGATAAATGTTGGTCGAACAAAATGAATACGAAAACAAGAACAAATCTAAATAAAATGTACCTTATTTGATACAGAAGATTATTGCGTCCTACGCTTTTATATAATATTACCATCTGCCTAGTTAATGTTATACTGCCTCGTTTATGTTTGTGTGTTCAAACTGTCGCATGGCTAGTCTCAACATCAGCGCTGGGTTTTGTCAACCAACTCAACAAGTGTTGGCCATTAAGACACTGTCTTCAATTGTGTGACGTATTTCCTCCAGACCTTCACGGAAACGATGGTTGCAATAAAAGTTTTGTATGGAGAGTAGTGCATGGATTTTCAGCCTTCTCGTCTACGAGGGGCATCCAACGATCATCGTCGGCGCTTGCGATTCTTTCAAGGATAAAGATAACGAGAGTCCTGCAGGCATCCCTTTCTGAGCCAAACTCTCCAGGATTTTCAATTCATGACCTATTGTCTTGATGTATGTTTCCAAACCTTGGCAGCAAGTGTTTCTGGGACGACTTATTTTGCGCCCTCCCTGTCGGTTCCATTTCAGGGCTTGCCTTGTTGTGTGTGGAGGCAGGTTTCCTTAGTGTATGACCAATATAAGGACAGGGTAACATTTCTGAAATACCACCATTACTGCTGGACGACTTTTCTTACTTTCTCTGCTCTCTATAACGTTTATAAAAATCATAACCTGCCACTGATGTTTAGCTATTGTCTCATGCATTCATTAATAAATTTAATACAAGACAGAAAAAAAAATTGCGGAGTTGTATCTTGAGGAATTTACGGTTATGGATCAAATAATTTAACGTACGACCCCCAACAAAAAACCCACCAAAAATCGTCGGCTTATTCCATTATTTACATATCCCAACTTGACCAAACCTCCGATCATCTGGTATGTGTGTTTGACTGTTCAGCATAACATAAAATTGACCAGTGAACCAACCTACTACACAGAGAATATCTAAGCAACCGGAAATAGGACGTTATTCAAATCTCTTGGACCTAAGACCCCCTCTGAGACCCGGATGTTGTTTCTTGTTATAGGCCATAACGTCGGTCTCCAATGTCATCGATGTTTAAAACTATTTTGTGTTTTCCTTCTTTGTGGGATTTCCTTTCTATTCTCTAAAGTTATTTTCCAATTACAATTTAAAAAAAACAAAATAAAAAATTTAAAAAATTTTAAAAAATTCAACAACAACAAACAAACACTCACACACACACACACACACACAAAAACCCTTTTATTACAACCATCGTTCCCTTGAGGGTCTGGAAAAAATACATGTCGCACACAATTGAAGTCAGTGTGTTAATGGCCCACCCTTGATGTGTGGCTTGACAAAACGCAGTGCTGATTTTTAAACTCACCAAGGAACTATTTGAATACACAAACATTTGTTTGTGATTTTTTTTCAACAATTTAAATTGAAATAAGGCCCGTTTAAAAAATATGGACTTCTTATATGAAGTCGATATTTAAAGATCACGAAAAAATCGTGTCGTAAGTTATTTAACTTGAACTTCTACCAGTGATATAAGTGGGGGGGTGTCCTTTCTGCTCTGATTATAAACGTAATGCTCTTAAATTATTGATAGACTTGTGAGGTTTAGTATTCCTTTCCTTATTTGTTCTCTCTCTCTCTCTCTCTCTCTCTCTCTCTCTCTCTCTCTCTATCTCTCTGTGTGTGTGTGTGTGTGTGTGTCTCTCTCTCTCTACTTCCTTGAATATAAATTATAAAACATCGTCTCCCTTAATTCATTTTTTAACTTAAATTATCCCCCCTTGTAAAAGATAAGGTCTACTCTACAATTAGTTCCCCCTGAAGGCATCCACCAGTACCCATGCCATTTTGTTCCCTCTGACTGGGTCAGTGTGAGCTTGGCAGATAAAAACACCAAGATATTTAAGTTTCGCTATGGTCAACTGGTTTAGATATCAAGGGTATGCATCGTGTGGTCAGAAAAATTCAAGAATGTAGGTTAAAACAACCCAGTATATTTATCTTTTATATCATTTGTGACGTGAGGCTGCACAGCGTCAGAAGATGTTAGTGAGTTTTTTTTAAACATTTCAAATCCCCTTATCGTTATTGTTTATATATAATTAGTTTTAAAATGTCAGCATCTTTAAGAATAATTATCAATGTTTAAAGTGTCTGCTTACTGCGTCTCTTTAAAAAAAAAATAATTAAAAAAAAATAAAATAACAATGCATAGTTGCGGTTCTCGAATAGTAAATTTGAGAATGTCCAATGCAGGGGAACTAACTTTGATGGGAGAGGGCTTGATTTGCTTCCTTCGGGGCTTCCATTCACTAGGTCAACTCAAGGCAGCGTTCACAGGCCAAGGCTATAGGGGACCAAGCAATTTCTCAGCGTCCTTTGTTTCCCGAAATAGCGTCAGGTTCCCTTTCGGATCTGGGTGGACTGAGGGACACCCTTGGCCCCAGGAACAAGTCCCTGCCTTCACGGAGTCTCGAGCCCGCCTTGACCCTCGGGACTCCCTCCGGCCGAGCGCGCATGCCACTAGACCACCGTGGCCCAAGTGTTTAGCACGTACACGTATTTAAAGTATTTATAATTTTTCCCGTCAACATGCTCAAGTCTCCCGGCTGTAAATCGCAATAAAATAATTAATTTGTTTAAAAAACTTTATGTACATACATTTTTCAAAGAATATCGCTTTATATACTGATAGTAATTTATTAAGCTGTAAAAGGTTCCCCAACCAGTGGCGTTTCCCCCAAGAAAACATCGAAAGATCGATGCTTCTTAATATGATATCCTCAAACACACACTAACCGATTTTTAAAACGTTTGTTCTAAGCTTTCTACATTGCCGCTATTGGTATTCGCCCGCTCCCCCCCCCCTTTTATCGCACCAAAAGTTGCGCCTCTAAATATCTTGTAACGTGACCGTCGGGGCCACCGACATGTGAGCTGGTTTGCTAAAAGCTGGTGCCACTAAAGTGTTGACCTCCGTCTGTATCAATAAATTATCGAACGTCATCACTCAGCCGGGGTTGGTTTTAAAATGCTGTACTTGTCTGGTCAAAGTGAAAGTGATTCGTCGCTTGGACATTTCGGTGAAATTTGTTGGGTTTTTTTTTTTTTTTTAAAAATGCTGTACTTGTCCGACCTAAGTTATAGAGTTACGTCGCTTGGACATTAAGATGAAATTTGTTGTTTTGGGGTTTTTAAAAATGCTGTACTTGTCCGACCTGAGTTATAGTTTTACGTCGCTTTTGGACATTTAGGTGATTTTTTTTTTAATGCTTCTCTTGTCTGTTAAGTGATATATCGCTTGGACATTTGGCCGACATTTGTCTTTTGTTTCGTTTTAAAAAGAAAATATGTGTACACAAACGTGATAGTTTTAGTGGTTACCATCTCGCGGGGCAAAATTTAAAACAAGATTTTAGCGGCCACCAATTTCTATTTGAGGGGCTTGGACCTTTCATCTATTAAATTTACTACTGGCAGAATATATATTCAAGTAACACTTGAAATTTTTAAAAAAATTAATTAACACGAACTTCTTGAGAAAGAATATTGCACGTCTATTTAAATCACTCTTACAATGTGTATATGGCTAGAGAATATCACTGTTAGTGGACGACTAGCCATTGTTGTGAATGGATGCATTCATTCAACTGGAAGCGTCGCCTCCATCAACTAGAATCCAGATAGGGCCTAAAGTAGGACCTCTCTAAGTCAAAAACCTCCATATATTAAATTAATTGTTAGGTCCCGGCCAAATTCTGCGCCTATTAACGCAATTTTCCCTTACTCGAAAACTCCGCAAGGCGAATTTTTTTTTCGGTCCCTTTGAGTTCGACCTAAAGAGCTCTGACGGTATTTTAAAATCCCAGGATATCCACCCACTCCCCCACATTAGTCTCAAAGCTAACGTTTCCCAGTCATAACATGGCTATGCACAACCAACAAACCAACCAACCAACCAACCAATTAACAAACGAACCAACCAACCAACCAACCAAACAACGCACTTTTAACATATTGCTTCCTGTAGACATCTCCTCTTCATACGTTTTTTAATTTTTAATTCTCTTCCATACAATCGTATTTAATCTTTTACTTTTCTTCTGAATTATGTCCTCAATTTTACTCCCCCCAAAAATTATTATTTTTATTCCATCGAAATTGAACAGCAAAAGCGATTAATAGTCACCTCCCTCTTCACAAAAGTAAATCAAACTTTTCATCTGAGTTTTAACGCCTCACAGTTTTATAGCTCATGCCAAGCAATTTCAATCTTTGTTTAATACGTATGTTTTCATCAACATCACTGTCAACAGCCAGAAACTCAACGCTGTGAACGCTTCACATGCCTAGACAGCACACTGTGACAAAATGTCACCATCGATGACGGAGTGAATGTCAGAATTGCCAGGGCCAGCTCCAGTTTTGGCAGGTTGTACCCGAATGTCTGGAACAGAAGAGGTATTACCATACAGACCACGGTGAAAGTATATAGGGCAGTTGTGCTCCCTACACTGCTTTATGCATGCGAAACATGGACCGTGTATCAACGCCATGCTAAAAAGCTGAACCACTTTCACACAAGCCCCAGGAAGATCCTGGGCATAAAAGGGCAGGACAAAACTCCAGACACAGGGGTACTAACCAAAGCTGGCCTCCCCAGCATCTTCAACCTCCTGATGCAGTCTCAGCTTTGTTGGGCATGGCACCTAACCCGAATGCCAAGTGAGAGACTACCAAAGAGACTCTTCTATGGCGATCCTGTGGTGGACAAAAGAAACGCTTCAAAGACACATTGAAAGCCTCACTGAAAGTGTTTGCCACGTGGGAAAGAGCTTCAATGGACCGGACCACATGGCGCCAATCCATCCATGAAGGTTCCAGGACATGCGAGGCAAACAGGATCAACACCGCAGATAAGAAGAGGCAAGCCCGAAAAGCCCGCGCTGTCAACCCCCCCCCCAAGAGGCAACCCACTCGTCTTATGTTCTTTCTGTTCCCGAAACTTCCGTGCCAGGATTGGTCTCGTCAGCCTCTGCGCACACATAGGCAAAACCAGCCCCACCAACCCTCGGATGACTAGAGTGGTCCAACCCTCGGATGACTAGAGTGGTCCAACCCTCGGATGACTAGAGTGGTCCAACCCTCGGATGACTAGAGGGGTCCAACCCTCGGATGACTAGAGTGGTCCTCGTCGACCCGACCGACGAACAAAACTTGTTTTCATTTAAACCTGTTTTTTTTTTCATTAAACAACAGGCAAACAATAACTTAGACTTTGGATGGCAAGAGGTTATTAAACAAAAACAAAAAAAGCCGTTTGATTCCTACGAGAAAAGCGAAATTTATTTTTTAAGATTGAAATCCGTTGAGGTTAAAAGCGTGCTACTTATTTTTTTTTTTAAATAATAAAAGTAAAAAAATATATATATATATAAAATAATAAATAAATTTTCCCCCTGGTTGTTTGTAATATTTAAATTACCAGAAAAGGTCTTTTGGCGGTAGTTGGCTGATTTTTTGTTGTTGTTTGTTTGTTTGTTGATATTGCAGGTAATTTCATTTTAATTTAATCGTTATTCTTGTTTGAAAATATAAATGCTATGTTTCAACAAATAGTACAAAATTTAAAATATTTCATACAAATCTTTAATTTTTGAATTTGTCTACCTGTCCAATGAACGGAAACCTACAACGGGTGCGCGCGCACGTCACTTGTGGAGCCTCCGTTCAATATCAGCTCGTGTTTTTCAGCGCGTGTTTACGTCTCAGGCGGAGCACTTCTGACACGCGCGCATTAATTACGCGCAATCACTGGACGAGATGCGCGCGAGGGCTTATTTTTAAACCCACTCCATCAGATAAGAGAAACGAACTCGGGTGAGAGAAAATTAACAGCTGAGATATAAATAGGCTCATTAACAGTTATAAAATCGGCTATTCTGTTTTCTTTATGTGTGGCCCACCAACTCGCTTGTAAGTGTGTGTGTTTATGTTACATAGAGATCACTAGTTGGGAACCAATTAACAAACGAACCAACCAACCAACCAACCAAACAACGCACTTTTAACATATTGTTTCCTGTAGACATCTCCTCTTCATACGTTTTTTAATTTTAATTCTCTTCCATACAATCGACATTTTGGGGATGTTCTTTCACAGTAGGTCCAGTGAGGGAGGTCTTCTGACGTAGATCCTGGATGTCGTTTTGCCACGTGTTTTCCGTTGTAAGGTGGGATTAGCATATCTATAGATATGCTGATGTAATGCCTCACCGTTCCACCAAGCGAATGTAGATTGCTCTAACTAGACACCAAACAGTACTTAACTGAAAATTAAATGTGTCACATTGTTTAGGCCGAAAAAATGTACATCTAGGCCGTAAAGGGATAAGAACGTTTCAGTCCAATAGGTATTCAAAGCAGTGTCTTGAGATATTAGTCCAAAGTGCTATACATTTCAACCTCTAGAGTTACCACCCAGAGCAATAGACAAAACAACATCTAGAGGTACCAGCCAGAGCAAAGACAAAACAACTTCTGGAGTTATCAAATACAAACAGTACACGTCGCAAATTTCAGAGGTATCACATGGTTTCAGTCCGAGCAGTATTATATCAACCATTGAAGGTATAAGTCCAGGGCTGTATTATATCAACCATTGAAGGTATAAGTCCGGGCAGTATTATATCAACCATTGAAGGTATAAGTCCAGGGCAGTATTATATCAACCATTGAAGGTATAAGTCCGGGCAGTATTATATCAACTATTGAAGGTATAAGTCATAGCAGTATTATATCAACCATTGAAGGTATAAGTCCAGGCAGTATTATATCAACCATTGAAGGTATAAGTCCGAGCAGTCTTATATCAACCATTTAAGGTATAAGTCCGGGCAGTATTATATCAACCATTGAAGGTATAAGTCCTAGCAACATTATATCATTACTGGAGATATAAGTCCGGGCAGTATTATATCAAACACTAGAGATTTAAGTCCGGGCAGTATACATCTCAACAGCTAGAGGTATAAGTCCCAGAAGTATTAAATAAATCACTGGACGTATGAGTCCGAGCAGTATTACCATCAACTTCAAACAAAAGCAGACATTATGTTTCTACGATCTATTTTTTCAAAGTCCCTGAGGATATCAGATTTTGAAAATCTTTGCTATAAAATCTCGGATCTAACCCTGTCGTACATCTCGTACACAACTCTCTTCCACAAGCCTGAATTTAAAATCCCATTTTATTTTGCGGAGCTGCTATTTTATGTAATGCCATCGTAAATTTTCACAGAGACCTCGCACCAGAAGGAACTCCATTTGTTTTGGGCAATATGCGTGCAAGTCTTCGTTTGTGCGTATAACGTATCGACCACCGTTGGAGGGCAGTGGTTCTCAACATTTTTTTTTTTTTTTTTTTTTTTTTTATTAACAGCCGATAAACCTACATCGACGAATGTCCGATATTTGTAAAGACACAATACTGTGAAATTCTTTTTCGTTCTGCTTCACAAATTATTATTTTTAAAAAATTTCTTATTAAAAAAGAAGAAAATCATCACTTAAAAAAAAAAAAAAGAAAAAAAAAAAAAAGCGGAATTTAAATAATTTTAGAACCACTGTTGGAGAGCTTCAGTGCGGATCAAAGCAGCGCCTTATAAGCCACGAACCTGTTAAAGGGCGGCCCATTAAGGGAGAGCAATCATGACAGAAGAAATATCCCCGCTTGCTGATCCTGACGCTTATTTGCATGTTAGGAGATCGCCTCATGCCATTTTCTTATTCAAGTCCGGTGTCTGGTCATTCCACAGGGAATGGTTCTGGGGAATACAGTTGGGGAAGGGAGGATTGGCTTTCGCATTATTCTTTCGTTCTCATGGAGGGTTTTAAAAAAATCAAAATAGAAGAACGAGAGAGAAGACAGTGGCGTTATCTTGTTCAAGTATCGAAATCTTCTTGCCAGATAGATGTCTAACGCTCAATATCTACTTGTGGAATGTCTAACGGAAGGAATCTACTTGTCGAATGTCTAACGGAAGGAATCTACTTGTCGAATGTCTAACGGAAGGAATCTACTTGTCCGAATGTCTAACGGAAGGAATCTACTTGTCGAATGTCTAACGGAAGGAATCTACTTGTCGAATGTCTAACGGTCGAAATTTTCTTGCGAAATGTCTAACGGTCGAAATCGCCTTGTCAAATGTTTATCTTATCTTATCTTATATGTTACAGACGCTCCTTCTGTACAGAAGATTATTGCGTCCTACGTATTTCTATGGTTTGTGTTTAGTCCTGTATTCTTACTAGAGTTTTAAAAGATGATAAAGTGGTGGCTTTCCTGGTTTCTTCAGGCAACCCATTCCACGCCCGAATACCGGACGGAAAGAAAGAAAACTTGTATGTGTTTGTTCTTGCATATTCTTAAATATTGAACGGTCGTTATGGTGTTCTCTTGTGTATAACGGTGTTAATCTACTTGTTAAAAGCTTAATGGTCGAAATATGCTTGTCGAAAGTTAAATGGTCGAAATATACTTATTCATTGTATAAGGCAGGCAATCTACTTGTCAAATATCTAAAAGGTAAAAATCTACTTGTCAAATGTTTAACGGTAAAAATCTACTTGTCAAAAGTTTAATGGTCGAAATCTACTTGTCAAAAGTTTAATGGTCGAAATCTACTTATCAAAAGTTTTATGGACGAAATCTACTTGTCAAAAGTTTATTGGTCGAAATCTACTTGTCAAAAGTTTTATTAACGAAATCTACTTGTCAAAAGTTTATTGGTCGAAATCTACTTGTCAAAAGTTTAATGGTCGAAATCTACTTGTCAAAAGTTTTAGAATCGAAAAATACTTGTCAAAAGTTTAATGGCTGAAATCTACTTATCCATTGTATAAGGCAGGAAATCACGTGTCTAGTGTCCATAGATATAAATCAATCTTCTCGGTGAAAGTCGAACGATTCATTGTGACACATACATTAAACTTCTCTCCTTGAAAGACAGAAATACTTCTTAGTGGACGCACGTCTAACAGTCAAGATCAACTAAAATGTGATTCAGTTTCCATCGTTACAATACACACTACGTGAAAAGGTCAGCATTTGTTTCATCCGTTCGGTCGAAGGCGATTAAAATCTCTCTTTTGTTTATATAATCCCATCAACAGCGCCATTTTCCTGTGCTTGCTCGGCGCCTTTTAAACATTGATATTTAATCTAATCTCCGCTGAAAAGAGCTCAGAAAATTAACTCTTTTTTTTCTAGGCTAGAAATCTTGTAAATGGGTCAATTTTAATTCTTGATTCATTCAAGAATATTTTGTTAGTGGAAGGCGCAAACATTGCATTTCCTATTGTCTTCTTGGTCATTTTCCCACACACATTAACATTAACACCGTTTTGCTGAATGTCTCTTATAAGTATAAGTATATCAAGGTCAGTATTTCGCGTTCCACTGGTGACCAACTTAACTGTTACTGAAAATCCTGCATATGGAAGAAAGTCAGCAGTCCCGAGCCTGCGCTCTTCATGGGGCTTCCCGAAAAAAAAAACTCAGCTCCCTGGCCCCCTATGGTACGTAAAATCTGAGAAGAAACCCGGGGCGGTCGCTTCTAGAAGCGGCCACCTGAGCGTCAAGGACACTAGGTGATAAGTGCCTCCTACTAAGTTGACCTCCCAAGGGAGGGGTGGAATTTTCCCTACTTCGAATCGCTATCACTTCGGCGCCCCCCCCCTCCGACTAAGCTTACGAGTCTCAATAGTTAGGACCGCCGCAATGCGGGGGATCATCACTGCCCAACCTAGGGTTTTACCCCCACCGGAAGGTTTCCTCAGAGTTGGTGTCCAATGCGTTCCTAGCGGTACCTTTTGCTAATACGTGCTGGTCCTCCTGGCCCTAAACCGGCACCGCTCAGTGGTGTTGCTAGTTAATTGAGGGGGGTCGAAACGGTCGCTTCGGAGTAACCCGAACCTCAACGAGTACTTTGTTTTTCATCATCGGCATCGCATCTAAATCCTTTGCCTAAGATCCGTACAGCGACTGTAATCATGTATGACTAGCATGTAACACCTAACATCGCACTTCGGCATTCCAAGCCAGGCGTTGTCAGTTTCAGGTCGTGGTGTGCTCCACGACCCTACTCGTCTGTCGGGTCGCGTAGAGGCCACCCCTTCGCGGCAGTCGTACCTGTTACAGACGCTTATCTCCTTTTATTCATATGAAATTTAAATTGTATTACTAGCTAATTGCACCACCGACTCCAGTGCTCTAACATAAAGCACGTTATTTCATTTGATCGACGGCATCGATAAATATTTGTCATTATTTTAATTCTTGCCACGAAAAAAAAACCTATTATTTTTTGTATTTTTTATGCGACCAGTTCATTGTATTTCCACTTATTTTCGTGTATACTTATTTTTGGTTCTATATTTGAGGTGGGGGTAAGTGGGCAAGAGCGGCATCTGGCGGGGGAGGTCGCTACGGAAACTTGGACAAGGGCATCTTGTGCTTCCACTATTGGCACACACATTTCTTGCCTTGTTCATCTTGTTGACAAGAGATCACCGACCAAGGCAATAAGAGTTACACGCAATAAGAGTTACAGGCAATAAGAGTTACACGCAATGAGAGTTACTCGCAATGAGAGTTACACGCAATAAGAGTTACACGCAATAAGAGTTACAAGCAATAAGAGTTACACGCAATAAGAGTTACACGTAATGAGAGTTACACGCAATAAGAGTTACACGCAATAAGAGTTACACGCAATAAGACTTACACGCAATAAGAGTTACACGCAATAAGAGTTACACGCTATCCTAGGCCGTCTTCGTTTCGCTGGTACATCATCGGAGCTCGGTGCATTCACGAAGATTCGAACTCGTGACCCTCGGTACACCAGGCGAGCGCGCATGCCATTGGTAAAAAGTGGCGGTCAACCGTGATCTATTTACACAAAGGAGATATTTTACCACCTTTAATCCCACGTAAAGAACATCTGAATTGTAAATTTATTGTAGAAAATAATAAGACTGTTAAAAAGAAATAACCAGCGCTTATGTTCTATATTTATTTTATCTCTCTTTTTTTTAGAAACAAAATAGCCACAACTCTAAAATCAGAAACCATGTGTACGCTGTTTTTATTATTTTAGTTTTAAAATGTCTTTAATTCTTGACTGTAAAAATTTATTTTAAAAAATTTATAAAGTTTTTTGTTTGTTTGTTTTTTGTTTTGTTCACTTCTATCTGATCGTCGTATTCCTTCTTTAAGACTTTCATTATTTCAAACAAAGAATTAAAAGACTTTATCGTGGCATGTCAATAATTTGGTATGAGATTGTTGTGAATGAACTCAACAGCAACATCTCCAGTCTTAATTTTATAATGTTTAGATTAATTGTGCCAATTACCCATGATTTTTTCAGGATTTTTTTTTATAAATTCGAACTATTCGTTTGGGGTGGGTGGGGGTGGGCAGAGCCGTCTTTACAACATTTTGGGCCCCTGGGAAAAGAATTAGAGTTTAGCCCCAAGGCAAGGAAATAGAGTTTAGCCCCAAGGCAAGGAAATAGAGTTTAGCCCCTGGGCAAAGAAATAGAGTTTAGCCCCTGGGCAAAGAAATGGAGTTGAGCCCCTGGGCAAGGAAATAGAGTTTAGCCACAAGGCAAAGAAATAGAGTTTAGCCCCTGAGAAAAGAAATAGAGTTTAGCCCCTGGAAAAGAAATAGAGTTTAGCCCCTGGGCAAAGAAATAGAGTTTAGCCCCTGGGCAAGGAAATAGAGTTTAGCCCCTGAGAAAAGAAATAGAGTTTAGCCCCTGGGCAATGAAATAGAGTTTAGCCCCTGGGCAAGGAAATAGAGTTTAGCCCCTGGAAAAGAAATAGAGTTTAGCCCCTGGGCAAAGAAATAGAGTTTAGCCCCTGGGCAAGGAAATAGAGTTTAGCCCCTGAGAAAAGAAATAGAGTTTAGCCCCAGGGCAAGGAAATAGAGTTTAGCCCCAGGGCAAGGAAATAGAGTTTAGCCCCTGGGCAAAGAAATCAAGTTTAGCCCCTGGGCAAAGAAATAGAGTTTAGCCCCTGGGCAAAGAAATAGAGTTAGCCCCTGGGCAAAGAAATAGAGTTAGCCCCTGGACAAAGAAATAGAGTTTAGCCCCTGGGCAAAGAAAGAGTGCGACACCCCACTCCCCCCCCCCCGAAGAAATAAAAAATAAATAAATGTAATATACATAAGAATACATTGCCATGGGGCGCCTATGCTCGTGGTCCCCCGGACAAATGCCTAACGGACCTGTGCGTAAAGACGGCACGGGGTGGGGGGCGGGAGAGTTTTTACAAACAAATGTGTTAACGTTTTTTATTGACCCAGTATACGTGAACTTATTTATAATCGAGCGAAAAATACTACAGCTCCTATATCTATTTACACATTTAAAAAAAAAAAAAGAAATTTCTGTCTTCGGCCATAATCCTATCATTAAATCCACCACTAAACCTATCTTGTAAAATGCCCCTGTAATCTTAACCATAATCCTACCCACAATTATACCCACGATCCAACCCTTAGCCTTTCCGTATATAACTCCTTTTAATTCTATCAAGAAACCTGCCCTTATTTCTACCAAATAATCCCATCCATACTTCTACCCATAATCCTAACATTTTTTTAAAGAACTAACAATACAATTTTTCTTTTTAAAATTAGTTTCTCTTTAAATTTTCAAGATTTGACACCGCTACCCGTCTCTATTCCCGCGCCCCACCCCACCCGCCACCACACACACATTTTTTTGTTAATCAGCACGTGATAAATCTAGCTCTCGAGTCACGCGTCATTGGAAAGTGTTTCTCTCTTATTTCTTCCTGCCGCAGACGTTTAGATCGGTATGCGGAGCACGTGACACCCCCGCATAATTGGGTCTCCGCAAATCATTCATTGCCTGATTTCAAGCCTGGTGGATTGGTCCAAACACATGGGGGGTTGGTGGGGGGGGGGGGGGAATTTTCGGGTTCA
>MUZC01004539.1:74912-101340 GCA_002072015.1 Radix auricularia | reverse complement strand
GGGGGGAGGGGCAGTGACAAATAGTCCAAAATCGCGTGACGTCGTGTATGAAAGGCCCCAAACAGAATTAAATTTGATATCCCTTGACATTTTCTTTGGTGTAGCCATACCTCCAAATTATTATAACCAGCAGCAGAAAATACAATGGGTTTCCCAAAAAATTATAATACGAATGACATAACAGAAGAATATTTCAGTTCGCAAATATTTAATATGAAGGTATATTTGATTTGGAGCATTGACGATGCTAGATGTTAAAAAGCACGTAAAAAAAAGTTTTTGACTATAACTTCTTTATATAGGAGTCTGCCTGCTAAATTTCAGCTCGATTTGATCACGGGAAAGGGGTTATAAAAACATATTTAACATAGTGCGCACCGCTAGGAAGATTAACAATTAATAGCATTTACATTTACAGATCGGGAGTATATTTTTAAAAATAATCGTCAATATAATACGCATCGCACAGCGCTACAGGAAAGTATTAAAAACTTCGATCAATATAATACGCACAAGACACTCTAGCACAAGACACTCTAGCACAAGACACTCTAGCACAAGACACTCTAGCACAAGACACTCTAGCACAAGACACTCTAGCACAAAATATTAACGGGTTACATAGAGACAAAGAGAAAACCTAAAAATTCATTAATTTAAATGCAGTACATTCGATCGCTCTAAAATTTTATTAGATATTTTTTATCATCGGCACGGGTATCCTGCAAAATTTCAGCTCGCTAGGAGACAAGGAGGTGGGATAAATATCGGTCCAACATTTTTCGGCAAGCAAGCAAGGCATCAAGCAGACGCCAAGAGTTAATATAAAGGATTTCATATTTTATTAAAAAAAAACCCGTAAAAACAAGTTTTTTTACTACAAATCCTTTATACACTATAAGGATGTTCATTATAATACACATGGCAAAACAATCCGAAAATACAAAATTTTAGTGAGATCTAGACTATGTCTTGTAAAACATGTTTAATATAATACGCATCGATCGTGAATATATTTTTAAAAAGGATTTTCAATATAATACGCACCACGACACTCTAATCTCAAAAATTAACACAATACATAGAGATAAATAAAATAGTATAATAATTCAATAATCTAATTACAGTAAATTCGATCGATCGGAAATTTTTATACATCATTTTTATCATCGGCATGAGGCTGCCTACAATATTTCAGCTCGCTAGCTTACGAGAAAGTTGATTAAAAATTGATGAAAAGTTGGTTTTTTTTGGCTAGCAAACAAACAAGGGCTTAACCAGACACCATGAGTTAATTAATATTAAGGATTTTAAAAAGACTATTTACCCTTCAAAGTTATGTATTCTTGGAACACAAACATATCTCTGAACTGAGGAAAAGCTCGTAGATCTGTTGTTGTTTGTTCGTCCGTCGAATCGACGAGGACCACTCTAGTCATCCGAGGGTTGCTGAGACTGGTTTTGCCTATGTGTGCGCAGATGGCTGACAAGACCGATCCTGGCACGGAAAGTTCGGAACAGAAGGGACATGGGACGAGTGGGTTAAAGCGCTTCTTTTGTCCACCATGGGACCGCTTGCCATGCTGTAGCTCGCCATAGAAGAGTCTCTTTGGTAGTGTCTCACTTGGCATTCGGGTTAGGTGTCTTGCCCAGCGAAGCTGTGACTGCATCAGGGGGGTGAAGATGCTGGGGGGGCAGCTTTGGTTAGTATATCTAATACATATTGTAAAGCATGATCCCTTTTCTCTTCATGTTCCCATTATCTACATGAGCTTATATTTCTCTGTTTGTGTAGAACTCTCTGTCTCCATAATAGTTTAGTATGCTTATGTCTTTACGTGTGACTTTATTCTTCTGTGGGCAGATAAGTTCGCTGTGTCTATATTTCTGAATGTGGCTATACATGTGTGAATATATTTTTATTTTTGCAGATATTTCTGTGCCTGTATTTATTGTGGCTGTGTACTCACTGTGCCGATATCTTACTGTACCAATATCTCACTGTACCTATATGTCACTGTGCCTATATTTCACTGTGCCTCTATCTCACTGTGCCTGTATCTCAATGTACATATATGTCACTGTGCCTATATCTCACTGTGCCTATATCTCACTATGCCTATATCTCACTGTGCCTATATGTCACTGTGCCTTTACCTCGTGTGAGTCTATAATTATGTGTGTCCAATATACCCACTGTTTGCCTCACAATCTCCGCACATGCTCACATCACTCAAAATTTCGATATCCCTATCTGTGTGCCATTGTTTCCTTCAAGGAAACCTCATCTCCCTATATCTCATCAAATTATTTATAGAAAACTCACCATAGGGATATTTATAGAAAACTCACCACCGGGATATTTATAGAAAACTCACCACCGGGATAATTATAAAAAAAACTCACCACCGGGATATTTATAGAAAACTCACCACCTGGATATTTATAGAAAACTCACTAACCGGATAATTATAGAAAACTCACCACCGGGATATTTATAGAAAATTCACCACCGTGATATTTATAGACAACTCACCACCGGGATATTTATAGAAAACTCACCATCAGGATATTTATAGAAACTCACCACCTGGATATTTATAGAAAACTCACCATCGGGTTATTTATAGAAAACTCACCACAGGGATATTTATAGACAACTCACCACCGGAATATTTATAGAATACTCACCACCGGGATATTTATAGAAAACTCACCATCGGGATATCTATAGAACACTCACCATCGGGATATTTATAGAGACCGTGAGTATTCTTTAGATTCATAAATCAAGTGTACAAATGATTAATTTATTCCAAATGTTAACATGCAGTGAATACATTAACCTCACAGGTTCATTTTCATCTGTAAGTAACAGAGCCCAAATAACGCAGTTCGTCATCCATTCACCATATCGTAACGGTCATCGTAGGAGGACATGACGTCAGACTTTATATATATATATATATATTTAGGGCTGCGGAAAGTAACGATTAATTTCTCGATTAATCGGTAAAAAATTTATCGATTAAAATAATTTTAATCGATAAAATATTAATTGCAATACTAAAGATAATTTTCAGAGTCAGTGAGCGATATATTAATAAATAATTAATTATTATTAATAGTTTGCTTCTTTTACTTACAAACTTATCCTTATAAAATAAGATTTTTAAAGTGTATTAACCTTTAAATTAAGCTGTTTTATAAGGAAAATGATATTTAAAAAAACTTTGTTTTAATTAATCAACAATAAAATCTAAATTCATTGACGTTATATTGAACTACTTATATTTAAAATTTAAAAAATGTCAACTTCTTGTTTAAATTACTTCCCTTGAATTTTCCCTTTAATGACATCATACCTCTAATTTAAGCTTTATTCAAAATTATCGATTAATTATTCGGTAATTTTTAAAAAGTTAACGATTAAATTTAAATTAATCGATAACAGCCCTAATTTTTTTTTTTTTACCTTTACGCCACTGACCTTCTCTGCTACCCGCTAAACCAAATGCTTATTGGAAACCCATTGGGAAGCGAAGGTCACTAGCACGTGACTCAAAGACAGACAGCGATTCCATCTTTTCCCCTTGCGGCAATTGTCAAGAGAGACAACTCCGTTCGAGAGGAAAAGTAGGTCTTTTAAGCGCCAAACTAGACCTGTAGCAACACAACTCTTTATCCGACATAGCAGATTTTCGCACAGCTTGAATCACTTATGGTAGATGTTCTTGTATAACTTTTCCATTTACTTTACAATCGTGTCGTCGCTTTTCTAACATGGAAATTTTTGTCGTCTGCAAAATTAAACCTTTAATAGAGTTAATGCCCCTCCCCCCACCACCTCCAACCCAACCTCCAGCATCCCCCCCCACCCCGCGATTCACCTGTTAAGTAAATCCACTGCCGAGACGGGTCACACACTGTCAAGGTGCCAGTCATATTCGACTACGTGTTGTTTAGTTTCAAGATGATCGTAATGAAGAGTTGCGCGGTACGCACACGTGTCACGATACAAGACTTACGACACTAGTTAACTTAGTTAAAAGCTCACACAATCTTTTTTTTATGTAGCGTTTTTCTAAAACAAACTTACTCGGCCACAAGCGGGTAATCGGTAGTAGCGTTAAGGGCCCACGTGCTTACATAAAAAGACTATGTTTTCTCAAGTGAAGATGACCCCGAAATTTAAATTTAAAAAAAAAAGATTTTTAAACCTAAATTCCACAACCACATTTGAAAACTGTAGGGATTTTAAAAAAATTAAAATTGTTAAAAGAATTTAGTTTCAAATGCGTTATATAGGTCTCTATATATTTTTAATTATCTTATTTTTTAAAAATGACATGCAAATGAAACGTGTACCTAGACCTAGTATGCATGCTCAATATTTTAAAAATTCTTGCCCCAAAAATAATTTCGCAAGTTAATGTCAAACTTATTGAACACATACAAAATACACAATTTAATTATTGTGTGAAACACTAAGTTTGCGTATCATTTGTTTCAGTGAAAGCTTTATAGCAGACCTACTCTCTGTCATATATTATTAGAAAAAAAACTGAAGGTGCATCGTCTATGGTTATATAAGAGGTTTATGTGATGTGGATTAGATTTAATGGCACATCCACTTTGGTGTCAAATCAACAGCTATCTTATCTAGCATGTCTTCCAACAGAACAGCATCTTATCTAGCATGTCTTCCAACAGAACAGCATCTTATCTAGCATGTCTTTCAACAGAACAGCATCTTATCTAGCATGTCTTTCAACAGAACAGCATCTTATCTAGCATTTCTTTCAACAGAACAGCATCTTATCTAGCATGTCTTCCAACAGAACAGCATCTTATCTAGCATGTCTTTCAACAGAACAGCATCTTATCTAGCATGTCTTCCAACAGAACAGCATCTTATCTAGCATGTCTTCCAACAGAACAGCCATCTAATCTAGCATGTCTACCAACAGAACAGCTATCTTATCTAGCATGTCTTCCAACAGAACAGCCATCTTATCTAGCATGTCTAGTAACAGAATAGCCATCTTATCTAGCATACCTTCCAACAGAACAGCCATCTTATCTAGCATACCTTCCAACAGAACAGCAATCTTATCTAGCATACCTTCCAACAGAACAGCCATCTTATATAGCATACCTTCCAACAGAACAGCCATCTTATCTAGCATACCTTCCAACAGAACAGCCATCTTATCTAGCATACCTTCCAACAGAACATCCATCTTATCTAGCATACCTTCCAACAGAAACAGCCATCTTATCTAGCATACCTTCCAACAGAACAGCCATCTTATCTAGCATACCTTCCAACAGAACAGCCATCTTATCTAGCATACCTTCCAACAGAACAGCCATCTTATCTAGCCTACCTTCCAACAGAACAGCCATCTTATCTAGCATACCTTCCAACAGAACAGCCATCTTATCTAGCATACCTTCCAACAGAACATCATCTTATATAGCAAACCTTACAACGGAATAGCGTCTTATCTAGCATACCTTCCAACAGAACAGCCATCTTATATATTACAAACGTTCATTCTATACCAAGGACTATTGCGTTACCCACAACGCCGTGAAGCAAAAGTACCGAAGTTATACGTCTGATACATACTGGGCACCGCAGCTAGTCATTCGGTGTTTTTTTGTTTTTTTTTCAGGTGTGCATTAATCTTAAATATGCTCCAGGCAGACAGGCAGTTCGATACAGAGCGTAAAATTTACAGACGCATTCAGCCATCGAACACAGTTCCTTAACAATAAAGACTATCAAACTATGCGATGGTAGTAATGCGCAAATAATTACTGTCCTCCTCAAAAGGGGGTACAGGCTTTCATAGACTCTGTTAAAAACTAATAATAATTAATTTTCCCTTTGAAAGCTGCGTTTTGCCTTACGAAATTTTTTTTTTTTGGTGTCTTTTAAAGTCCTTTAAAAGTAATAAACTAGGGAAGACAACAAAGATGCATGGCATGGACATTAATGAAGAAAAGACCAAGGTCACGGCAAACTGAAAATTCAGAAATTAAATTCGGATAAACTGATAAAGACTTGAAGAGGTCTCCACCTTTAAATATATAGCGACCATAATATCCCATGAAAGCTCAAAGCCAGAAATTCTTGTCAGAATGGCCAGAACATTGGCATCAATAAGCGAACTAAAACACATCTGGCAAAGCAAGGAACTCTCCCTGAGATCAAAGATTCGACTAATGCGCTCTCTGGTGATGTCGGTCTTCCTGTATGGTTGTGAGGCTTCGACGCTCACTGCAGACCTCCAAAAAAGAATCAATGCGCTAGCGATGAGATGTTTTCGAAAGATACTAAACATCTCCTACATGGCGCTCATCACGAACGAAGCGGTCCGCAATAAAATAAGTGCTGTCATTGGCCCTTACGAGGACCTTCTCACCTCAATTAAAAAGTGGAAATTACGATGGTACGGACACGTGACAAGATCTGGGGGTCTCTCAAAAACCATAATGCAAGGCAATGTCCAGGGAGGAAGAAAGAGAGGTAGAAAATGGAAGAGATGGGAGGACGATATCAAAGAGTGGACCGGCCTGTCATTAAGCGACTCTCAAAAAAAAAAAAGCCAAGGGCAGGGACACATGTCACGGAATCGTGTGCACTTCACAATGGTGACTCAACGACCCCAAGGACGGGTTAAGGGGCAGCTCAAGTTCAAGTTCAAAGATTTATTAGGGCTGTGAAAAGAAATCAGAGGGAAGAAAAACTGCTCAATCTAAAATGATCTCACAGTTACTGCCCTTGCTGTGAGAGTCTGCTCCGAATTCCGAGCACTTGCCCACCTGAAGCGACGACCCTGCCACCGAGGCAAGTCTCCTTGTGCGGTAGACCCCTGCTCACCCACAGTTCACTCTTATGTCAGACACCAACCCCCTTCCAAGGATTTCCACTCTGCCAAAATTATCCCCCACTCCAAAAGGCACACACACGCGTAAACCTGGCAGAGAAATGTTCGAACTTCCTGTGGCTAATCTGCGGGGGGATGGCACCAAGCAACAATACAAACATGCCAAGCGGAGACCACCTGTGCTGACTCTCTGACAATGGATACAATGTGTCTTAAAACAAGCGCACTCGGGTCAAAGTTCCAGGCAGGGGGAAGGTTTTTGTTGTGTTTTTTTTTTCTTTCGCTCCTTGCGATATTTTTTCTTCTAAAGAGATCAAACGCAGCAGATGATTTTGGCGAGAGAAAATCACATTGATTGCTTCAAATCTATACCAGTGTGATGGGGCAAGGGGTAAAATTATCTTTGGGACAAAGTGGATAACGATGACACCCAACTCAAGTGGAATCGAAGATTTAAATAAAAAATACATTTATTTTTAAAGATAACAGGCATTCATGGAATGTAGTTGTTGTTTTTTTTTAAATGCCTTGGAATAATTTGTTTCTAAAAATAGATACGAACAGATACAAGAGGTCTATAAACGATTAATGATTCTGTAAATATCTCTCTGAGCGCACGTATCTCGTTTCCAACTTACTATTTTAAATTAAAGTTTTTTTACAAATTGATTTTTTTAAAGAAAAAATTTAAACTAGGCAATATTAAATTATTTAATAATTACGCTGTTAGTTGTAGAACAAAATAATGACGTAATTTTCCTGTATACTTCTTATTTAAACTGTGTGTACTTAAAAAGCTGTAAATATATCTTATATCAGTGACGACGAACATTTGACCGTGTGGCCAAAATTCAACATTAACCCAAATGTTTATAGAAAAATGTCAACACTCCAGTAAAACCCAAAAATGCGGGGTTTTGTTAGCAAAAAAAAAAGAAGAAGAGAATTTTAAAAGATAGAAAACAGCTTTGTGTTTCTGAAAATAGATAGGTTTTGCTTAAACGGTGGGATTTTGGGTGTTGCATACATACATACTAACAAATCGTCAAACCTTGGTTCATACTTCGTTAATTTCGGTGGACACAAATATCCCGATATCTGTCAGTCTGTTTCTTGTGTCACATTTGATATAATTATAAGCTGAAAAGAGCTGTTCAGGCGCACAAGACGATCCAGACATAGTAAGAGCAGGAACTCCAGGTTTTGTTCATAGATTTAAACTTATTTCGCAGAGAGTTCCGATTTTTAAGGATTTCGTTTTCATAACTATAAATTGTGCAGTCCTGTGTGATCCCGTTTCCTATGTTCCGTGGAAATCAGAGAATGTTCTTTTCAACGTAGAGCTTTCTTTAAATTCAAGTAGATTTATTTCCAAATTTTCAAGATTTAAGCATTTTAAGCAAGAAAGATAAATTTAATCAAACTCACATTTATCCGTAGAAGTAGAAAAACACCCGATTTGACGAAACTGTAGAAATCTTTCAATAAAATTCTCCTTACCAGCTGCTACGATGCTCGAAAATTCATTGCACAGTAATTCTACACTATTTGCACACAAGCCTCCAATTCATGACTTTGAGGATTGTGTGGATATTGCCTTGAATTAGCTAGAAGCAAATTATGATTTGGGACGTGGTGGTCGAGAGGTAGCGCCCTCGACTGTCATACCGATGGTCACGAGTTCGAATCCTCACGAAGGTGAGGATTTGTTCTCGGGGCCTAAAGAGTCCCCGAGTCACCCAGCTCCGAATGGGTACCTAACTAGACAATAGTTAGGCGGCTGGGGTAATGCGTGGAACTCCTATAGCCGTTGCCTGTGACCGCTGCATCACTTGCCAACAGATCATCTCTCATGGTCTGTGGACGCAATTATCTTCTGCATAGAAGGAGCGTCTGTATATCTAAGATATAAGATATAAGAAGCAATTTATGATTTGGGATCATCTCGGCTGCCTACTTGCAAAATCTCTTTCCGAAGCATGCAGTTTATTTTTCAAATGTTTTTATAACTCAAAACATCTCTTCTACCATTTTTTTCCCAAAGCCAACACTTTATCATCATTTAAAACTCTAGTAAGAATACAGGACTAAACACAAACCATAGAAATACGTAGGGCGCAATAATCTTCTGTACAGGAGGAGCATCTGTAACTTAAAAGATAAGCCTTGCAGTAGCTTTTTCAGTTCACTGCAGTCTTGTGTAAAATATGTGCTTTTATCCAATTACAATGAGTAAAATGCCGCCTTCTGTAAGTCAGTGTTGAGCTATTAACCAATATCACTCGCCATCAGCGTTTCCCGATCTTTGACAATATTTCTGACAAGTGGCATCTCAGGTTATTTAATTGTGTCTTTGTGTGGAACTTCATGAAAAAGGGGATTTCTCCCAGACAACATGACCTCTTTGATTAAATCCCGTCGGACAGCGGTTCAAACAGCTGTTTTGTCAGGCACAGTGAAATAATTTGAAAGCTGGCCGTTGTTACGTAGTTTGCTTTAGAAAGGTAATTGCAAAAACCCAACTTCATGGTCATTATAGTTCATCAATTTTCTTTCAAAAAACACCTTCCGATCAGCTTCCCCAAGTTCGACAACAAAGTGAATCAGTAAGAGGTTCCAAACAGATTAAAACATTTATTTAAATTAAAGATTATAATTTAATATGATGACTGATTAAGGAAAATATATTTTTGTCGCGTGCCAGGTGATGAGGCTCTGCGTGCCGACTTGGGCACGCGTGCCATTAGGTTTGCCATCACTGATATATATATATTCTTTTTATTGAACCAATTTCAGAACCACCATCGATTTTTGGGGCTAATTTGAGAACTACTATTGTTTTTCTTTTGTTTTTTTAAAGCCAATTATTATTTGAGAACTACTATTGGCTTTTTATTCAGCTTGTTTGAGAACCACCCTTTGTCTGAATGCACATCCCAGTAATAAAACTATTTCTATTGCAAACTTTAAAACCGCTCGCGCTGCACGGAAATCTTGTCTCTCTGGTGTATTATTTTGAAACTAGCCAGGAAAGCGATTGAAGACCATCAAGTAAAGCTCTGGACTCAACCCCTCCCCAAACCCATTTCCATTTTTAAAAAAAATTCCAACATCCTTGACCTTCGCATTGTAACGAGCTTTTTTCTTCATATGACGTCATTGTATTTTGCTTGTCAAAAATAGACTAATTAATTGCAATATCATTTTTTTTTTTTAAGTATCTTTTTTTTAAAAAAAAAAGTCAAACCATTTGAACAATGTACTATGACATAAGGGAGAAAAGTGAGAGCTAATCTTCATTGCACCAATAACTGATCCCGTCTGAAGCCAAGGGATAATGATAATCCCTTATGGTGCCAAAATACAACACACAAAAATTAACCGATTCCCTTAACGTACTTTTGGCTGATTTTTTTTGGAGGCGGATGACTGAAATCTCCAAACACAATCATGAATGTGTTGGACGAGTCATCGAAACAGCAGCTGGTTAGCCAGTGGAGACCTTCTGATGAGCTCCATCATCGGGAAAAGTACGGTTTGCGAACTTTCAGCTCTTTTGCTACTCCAGTCCGGAATATCAATTTTGAAAGGACAGAGGTAGATCTTTGAAATTAAATATATAAATATACTATTACCGTTGGCTTATATGTAATTGAGCGGTGCCCTGGCATACGGATGAATCCATCACGACTAACAAACAAATATTTTCAACAACCTGACAAAAGAGGACATTACAGATTTAACATTATGTAACAAAATTTGAAAACAAGTAACAGGCAACTGGAGTTTTTTTTTTGTTTTTTTTTGTTTTTTTTTTTTAAATTAAGATAACAAATGTTAAAACGGAAGTATGTTTTTTTTTAAAGCTTTGTTTTACGATTTCTTTATCAGAACTCTCGGGACTTTGAGGCCCTAAAACTACGGCTTTCTCGTGTTTAAAGTTACAGTGTGAAAACCTCCAACGTAAAAGCCGTCACTTAATACACAGCTTTGCAACTTGATGTTTAATTTTATTCTGTGTGGAACGAACGTTCCCCCACTTCTTTCAGGTGCATCTTGGCAGTCCCTACTCGACGCCCTGAGGCGTGGGAGTGTGGCTTTGCAAATTATATTACACAACAGATAACATCTCCGCCCCCCCCCCGTTTTAAAACAGTTACGTAATGGCGGCAAAGTGCCCTTTTATTCTCCAAAATTTTCCTTTGATGATCTGCTCCGCGAGGCGAACTCGAGGGTTAAAAATCCAGAGCTTGCTCGTAGCTGCGTTAATATGCTTACCGAAAAGATGGAAGAAAAAAAGTTAAGCCAAAAAGATCGGGTAGCGTTTCGGGAAAATGCAGGTAACTGCCGGTAGCTGGTTTTACCAGAGCTCTTCTGGGGCTCTCTGTCGGTCTAGTCTAGCAGACGAAGAGCTGAGCGTTTCGCCGCTCACATCTGCCGATAAACCAGCGCTTTAACAACTTATTTCGGTGTGCAGGGGGGGGGCGGGATAGTTTGATAGGTTTACGCTAATCACGTGATTGGCACCAGCCCGAGAGTTCAGGTGGCAACTCATTAATTAGAAGTTATTGGCAGGGGCGGTTAATCCAGCGTTTTGACGTATAATTTAGCGTGATAACATACACCTAGTGTATGTGTAAATTTGTTGAATTACACCACGATGGAGCTGCGCATAAACTTACACAGAATAAGTTTGCGGATACCATATCATTTCATTAGTTTAAATCTTATTACATAATCTATTCAATGAGATGAAACAGTCGTAAGGGGCCGTCCATAAAGTACGTCACGCTATTTTTTGACAACTTTTAACCCCCCCCCTACACCTGTCAAAAACCGTCACACTTTCTTACACCCCCCCCCCACTTCTGGAGCGTGACGTACTTTATGGACGGCACCTAATGCTTGCATAAAATTAAATGGAAAAGACGTAAACAAGGTAAGGGTTAGCCTGACCGGACGTAGCAAAACAGCGAACGTTTCGGCAAAGAGCCTTTTTCAACGAACATACAATACACAAATAAAACGAAAATAAAAATAAAAAATAAAATTAAGAAACTTAGCTGCGGTGAAATCCAAAGAATCCAAGAAAGTGACTTTCTTGTTTACGTCTTTTCCATTTAATTTTATATAAGCCTGATTGCAGTCCTACCCCTCATTTTGTTTAATGCTTACATAGCTTACTCAGTGGCTAATACTTTGGCTCCTGGCTTTCATTTCATAAGCTTCTTACATTTGTATAGAGGATACACATGCAGTTGACACGGTGTAATTGTATTGTGGGTATACACTATATACTATATAGTAGGTTCAAGGTGATTTAATACAAATGTTAAAAATGGTAATAATAATGATAATGTTTTCTTTACACTGGGGCTGTCACCGATTAATTTTAATGTAATCGTTAACTTTTAATATATTAACGATTATTTAATCAATCGTTAATTTCGATTAAAGCCAAAAATTAAAATGTATGATGTTATAAATAACACTTATTAAATGTTTTTGTTGAAAATTTAAACAACACTGGAATGTCTCCTTTATATGTCATCTTTTAACCAACTACGCAAAAAGACAAGTGTGTTGACATTATTTATTTCAAGTGATGAGCGGGTCTAATTGACAGTATGATCAACCGAGCTGCACAATCATTCACATTGAGCTGAGGTAACTGGTATCCACAAAACAGTCTTGGCAAGGAATGACATTACATTTTTAATTTTTGACTTCCATAAATTTTTAAGTGATGGGTCGATTGCTCGTTAAATTTTTTTTTTTAAATTAACGATTAATCGAGAAACTAATCGTTGATTTCCTCAGCCCTAGTTTATACAGTTATTTTTCGTATGTCTACTAAGATTTAAGTCCACGGAAAGTCTTCGATAGAGATTGCGTCTCGTGAGACTAAGTTAAAGAGGGACTAAAATTACGTTGATGTTCTGTTGTTGTTTTTTTTCTTATGTACTCGATTTGTACATTTATTTAGAGAAATTATATAAACTCTAAAATTTCATTCATTTATACATGTATCGTGTGGGTGTGTGTGACTGTGTGGTTGTGTGCGCCTGCGTGGGTGTGTGTGTGTGCCTGTGTGTGGGTGTGTGTGTCTGTGTGGGTGTGTGTGTGTCTGTGTTGGTGTGTGTGGGTGTGCGGGTCTGTGTGTGCCTGTGTGAGTGCGTGTGTGCCAGTGTGGGTGCGTGTGTGTGCATATGTGGTTGTTGTGTGTGTGTGGGTGTGTGTGTCTGTGTTGTTGTGTGTGCCTGTGTGGTTATGTGCGCCTGCGTGGGTGTGTGTGTGTGCCTGTGTGTGGGTGTGTGTGTCTGTGTGGGTGAGTGTGTCTGTGTTGGTGTTGTCGGTGTGTGGGAATGTGTGTGCCTGTGTGAGTGCGTGTGTGCCAGTGTGGGTGCGTGTGTGTGCATATGTGGTTGTTGTGTGCCTGTGTGGGTGTGTGTGTCTGTGTTGTTGTGTGTGCCTGTGTGGTTATGTGCGCCTGCGTGGGTGTGTGTGTGCCTGTGTGTGGGTGTGTGTGTCTGTGTGGGTGAGTGTGTCTGTGTTGGTGTGTGTGGGAATGTGTGTGCCTGTGTGAGTGCGTGTGTGCCAGTGTGGGTGCGTGTGTGTGCATATGTGGTTGTTGTGTGCCTGTGTGGGTGTGTGTGTCTGTGTTGTTGTGTGTGCCTGTGTGGGTGTGTGCGTGCCTGTGTGGGTGTGTGTGTGCCTGTGTGGGTGTGTGTGTGCCTGTGGGGGGTGTGTGCCTGTGTGGTTGTGTGTTTGCCTGTGTTGTTGTTGTGTGCCTATGTGGATGTGTGTGCCTGTGTGTGCCTGTGTGGGTGTGTGTGCCTGTGTGTGGATATGTGTGCCTGTGTGGGTGTGTGTGTTTGCCTGTAAGAAGTCACCTTCCCACAATGAAAGCACATATTGGAACAAAAGGTTGCAACCGTAACCGTTGCAATACTTGTCCATATGTGGTTGAAATTAACAAAATTTCTTTCCCTCTTGAACAATTCTGAATAAAAGATGGATTCACTTGCACCAGTCGAAACGTGATTTATGCAATTATTTGCAAGAGGTGTAATAAAATGTATGTGGGTGAGACAGGTCGTCGTTTTGGAGATCGGTTTAGAGAACACTTGAACAATATAAATAAACAGGCTCAGTGTCCTGTGTCTAAACATTTTAACAGTGTTGACCACGATGGCATTTTGGATATTGTAGTTACTGGTATTCTATATGCAACCAATACCCATGATAGAGTCCACATGGAAAATAGACTCATAAAACGATTTGGTACGTTGGCTCCATATGGAATTAACCAAATCCACAATTTTACCTGACTGCAAAATCGTTTTCCCGTTGTGGTTTTCACTGTTACTTTAGATACTTCAACTTCCTCCTTTTTCTTATATTCTATGTCCGTGTTTATTTTTGTCTTTCATTTCTTTTCATTTTATCACATAGACTTTAATATGTTTTAATTTTAAGATATATGTAAGTACATGTAATTGTTTTTGTACTGATGAAGGCATGAGCCGAAACGTCTACCATTATTTGTATTAGTCGATAATAAAGCTTTAATTTATTGTTTCCTTACACAAATAGTCTGTGTAATTTGTTTTTTTTTTGCCTGTGTGGTTGTGTGTGTACCTGTGTGCCTGTGTGGGGGTGTTTGTACCTGTGTGGGTGTGTGTGCCTGTGTGTGGGTGTGTGTCTGTGTGTGAGTGGTTGCGTGTGTTCACTCTTCTGTACAACTTTGGCTTCTTCGTCAATGGCGATATTTGTTCCTCTTTTGTTGTTCATTAAAAGCAGACATGATTATGTTGAGACTAATAAGACCCTGGCTTTTAAAGCTTTCCCCTATTACCTTATTTTACCTGTTCGTCTCCTCAAATAGGCTTCAAGTCCTATTTTTATTATCTCCGCTTAGAAAAAAAAATGTCATCTTGACATTCTACCCCTCCCCATTCTACACCCACCCCTCCGATTTCAAACTCTCAATAAAAGACAAAATAAATTCAATTTCTGTGGCCCCTCCAGAACAGCCGTCCGGTGTTTTAAAGGCAGGTGAGAGGGAAAGAAAAGGAAGGGGGGGGCAGGTGAGTATGTGTCTCGCGTTAAAGCGACTAACCTCCGGGCACCTGTAGAACCCACGTGAATTTACCAACCCCCCTTCCCCTTCCATCATTCCCACCAACAACCTCCTCCCCCCTCCCCCACCACCCCCCAGCCTATGGCGAGAGATCAGCCCAGATGGCAGGCTGGTGCTATGGAACATTAAGGATTAGATACATCAGCTAAGTCGTTAGTGCGTATGGCATGGGCCTGTAGATTTTGTTTCACGGCTGGCAAGTGTAGCGCTCTTAGCGGCGCCCTGTCACTGATCCCTTTAATAGATTGTCTAATATAATAGTAGCGCAATATCACTGATGGGCATATTAGTTGTAGGACAGTAGACCAGATTGGTGTGCTTCCAGGACAATATATAGTTGTAGGACAGTAGACCAGATTGGTATACTTCCAGGACAATATATAGTTGTAGGACAGTAGACCAGATTGGTATACTTCCAGGACAATATATAGTTGTAGGACAGTAGAACTGATTGGTGCACTTCCAGGATAATATATAATTGTAGGACAGTAGACCATATTGGTATACTTATAGGACAATATATAGTTGTAGGACAGTAGACCATATTGGTATACTTGACCATATTGGTATACTTATAGGACAATATATAGTTGTAGGACAGTAGACCATATTGGTATACTTATAGGACAATATATAATTGTAGGACAGTAGACCATATTGGTATACTTATAGGACAATATATAGTTGTAGGACAGTAGACCATATTGGTATACTTATAGGACAATATATAGTTGTAGGAAAGTAGAACTGATTGGTGTACTTCTAGGACAATATATAGTTGTAGGAAAGTAGAACTGATTGGTGTACTTCCAGGACAATATATAGTTGTAGGAAAGTAGAACTGATTGGTGTACTTCCAGGACAATATATAGTTGTAGGACAGTAGACCATATTGGTATACTTCCAAGACAATATATAGTTGTAGGACAGAAGACCATATTGGTATACTTCCAAGACAATATATAGTTGTAGGCCAGTAGAAATGATTGGTATACTTATAGGACAATATATAGTTGTAGGATATTAGAACTGATTGGTATACTTCTAGGACAATATATAGTTGTAGGACAGTAGAACAGATTGGTATACTTATAGGACAATATATAATTGTAGGAAAGTAGACCAGATTGGTGTACTTCCAAGACAATATATAGTTGTAGGAAAGTAGACCAGATTGGTATACTTATAGGACAATATATAGTTGTAGGACAGTAGACCAAATTGGTATACTTCCAGGACAATATATAATTGTAGGACAGTAGACCATATTGGTGTACTTCCAGGACAATATATAGTTGTAGGCCAGTAGAAATTATTGGTATACTTCTAGGACAATATATAGTTGTAGGACAGTAGAAATGATTGGTATACTTCTAGGACAAAAGTGATGATGGGTATACTTGTAGAACAGTAACACTCATGGGAACACTTGTATACTTTTAGGACAGTAGTACTGATTAATATATTTGTAGGACAAAAACACTAATGTGTATGCGTGTAGGGCAATGACACTGATAGATGGATAGCGAAGTCAACAGTACTCTCGCCTTGCAAGCTGAGGTCGCTGGATCGAGCCCACGTTAAAGCCACAATAAAAATGTTGATGAATGACTATCGCTAAAAAGTCCTCCGCTGATCTGGAGAGGAGATGGGCGCCGCCAAGGTCTACCCGGCCCCGAGAAAGTTCTAATGGAAACACTAGAATCCCCTACGACTTTGAGGTATGGGGGGAAAAAACATTGATAGGTAAACTTGTAGAGGAGATGGGCGCCGCCAAGTATACCAAGCCCCGAGAAAGTTCTAATAAAAACACTAGACTCCCCTACGACCTTGAGGTATGGAAAAAAAAACATTGATAGGTAAACTTGGAAAGTCGCTATTGTGGGTATAAAAAACTTTAATATCGAAACGTGGCAAAATTTAAAACATTGATTAAAAATAGTTTAACTTGATTTTTTTGTCAATTTTCTAACACACCGTACACTTAACAACAAATTCGTACTGACTTTTACGTTTTTTACCATAATACACCAGCGAAAAACACCCCCCCCCCCAAAAAAAAAAAAAATATTTAAAAAAAATCATGTTAAGCCTGGTCCCTTTTGGAACTCAGGACGTGTTAGCGCATTTTCGTATTATGTATCAGTACTTATGTTAGATATCAGCATTATGTAGTTATCAGTAATTGTGTTTAGATTTTAGACATATTTTTATGAATTTTCTTGTGTAATGAATATACCAGAAAAAAATTATTTAAAGTAATTTCTTTACATTTTAAAATTTTTTATTTTCTCTTTAATCTAACTACAAGTCACCACAAATGATGACTTAAAACTCTCTAAACTTTTACACATATTCTAATGACGTCAATAACTTTAACTCTTCATTGCTTGAAAAAACGATGTATTCGACTTCCGGCGATGGCGGCCGTTCCCTGCGCCAGTGTTACCTCTCGATTCGCAATGTTTTTTGGTAGTTTTAACGGGGTTTTTTAACGGATCGAGTAACTGAGTGTTGATGCACAAATGGCAGGTCAGGACATACAAAAAACATATATACATCATGGGTCTAGGACTTATGGATGCTGAGATCTAGGGTGATGACAGACGGACGGACGGACGGACGGACGGACAAAACGGGTGCAATAGCGCATTCGACTTCTCGAAAATGCGCTAAAAATAAATAAATAAATGAATAAAAAAAATAAATAAATAAATAAATAAAAAATAAAAAATAAATTTACAACCCAAAAAAATCGAATAGCAAGTGGTCGCATGATCTCATAGTATGAATCGTATTTAAGACAGTAAACTATTGACAACAAAAAGTACACACAATTAGGTACAATAGAAATATAGTTTTGTTTTTTTAAATTTTTTGTCTTCCTTGTATTACATACCCATCTATCTATCCATGGTGCATCCATCCGCCCATCCATCCATCCATCCGTTAATTCACCCATCAGTCTATCCAACCATCCATCCATCCTTCCGTCCAACTGTCCGCCTCTCTGTCTGTCTTCTGTCTGTCTGATGTCCGTCCAACTGTCCGCCTCTCTGTCTGTCTTCTGTCTGTCTGATGTCCGTCCAACTGTCCGCCTCGCTGTCTGTCTTCTGTCTGTCTGATGTCCGTCCAACTGTCCGCCTCTCTGTCTGTCTTCTGTCTGTCTGATGTCTGACCCACTGTCTGTCTGTTTGTTTGTCAACCTATCTAATCTATCTACCTAATCTATCGAAGCGATCTAATTTATCTACCTAATCTATCCAATCTTTATCTAACTAATCTGCCTATCTTTCCGCCCGTCCGTGTTTCTTTCTATCTGTCTATCAGCGTTTCGATTGTTAAATAGCGTTCACATTATTTCTTTTTAGACAGCCATTTCGATTTCGTCTGGGTCATAAATGAATCGCCCTGTGGAAAAATTTGAACTAAAACAATTCTAAAAATGCTAACTGTTTACGAACTATTCTTCTCTCTGGGCCAAACTGATTTTTTTTATCTTCCCTTTCTTTAAACTCCAAGGTTCTTTAAATGTATAAATAGACAGATTTAAACCCCCTCTCCCGCCCCAACCCCGCACCCACCAAAAAATGTCGTGTCGCTGGTCCGGATTGAGGCGAATTTTTAGATCACTGGCTGCAGAAGGATAATATCCTACCATCGACTGTTACAAATCTTGCCGGGTGTTTCACCCTCATTTTCTCTCTACTTCATACCCTCCGCACATCCCCCCGCCCCCTCCCCCCGCCTAACGCCCGACATCTCCCTGACCCTTGAGAACAGACTTCTGGTCACGCTGACACGGGTGGGGGTGGGATGGGATCGGGTAAAGGGTTTGGTGGGAGGGAGGGATGGAGTGATTTAACGCTGTTAGGCGAGGTTCTATCAATCACAGAGGGGACTCCAGATAGCGGACACGTTTTGGTGTTTATGGCTGGTTTGGACCCCTTCATTATCTTGCTGTGAGACAGCGGATTTTTCGTCTTTGTGTGTGTGTGTGTGTTTTGTTTTTGGCAGTGCCATTAGTTTTGTGAGAAGGGTGAGGGTGCGGTAGGATGTCAGGGGCGTCGACCTCGGTTGTCATTGATAGGTAACCAGCTCAAAATGCGGAGTTTTACAAAGAAACGGGATCTTAAATTGTTAAAAGAAAACGGTTTCCACTTCCTATTCGCCTTTCCTTTTTTAAACACCTCAAACTGGCGAGGAATCCCAAGCTTGTGATGAGGTTCAACTGCTAATAGGACGTCTTGTCAGGCTCATTCATACCCTGTTTGAATCACTTATCATCTGCTTATCTGTAGGCCTTTTTTTGCCGTCTCACACGTATTTTATTCTGCAGCTGTGAGGAATCGCAGCTCAATAACTTCTAAGCAGAAGTCGACTCATTATTTCAAATAATTTAATAGATCATCCTCATGTCCCTTTGGCCATTCACACTAACACCCAACCCTGAAGTGGTACTCGTATTCGGTGATTATTCAATTTTTTCTCACTATGTTACTTAATAATAAGATGACAGCAATTCGAATAAAATAGATTGAGTATAAAAAACCCATGCGCGTTACGAAGAGAAATAGTACGGCAAACAATCCTCTCGTGCACTAAATGACCTCACGGTGTCTAAATATAGATGGCCTAGTTTAGTGGTAAAGGGAAAGGGCTTCGGACAGTTTAGATAGGGCAGGGGTTCTCGAATAGCCAAAATTGGTTCCAAAACCTTGTAAAGTTTCTTGGGGAAAAGGGTAAGTGATTCTGGAAAAGATGAATTGATAAAATTGAATGTTTCCATCATAATGGCGTGCAATATTTCACGAGTAAGGATAGGAAGATATATTTGTCCTTCCTCTCTTTAAAAAAAAAATTCATGTAAATAATCTTCTTATAAAAAGTGTTGTTACACAACAACCAGTGCCGCGGTGGTCTAAGTGGTAGCGCGCTGAACTGCCGAACCGTGGCAAGAACTCGAGTCACGGGCTTGAGCCTTGGTACTGGCAAGGCCTCATGGCATTGCGCTAGCCACACAATCCCTTGCTCGTTAGTGGTGGCTTCATAAACTTGTGAACGCTACTTCATTTGCGTAACAGTCCGTCATGGACTATTAGTCTATATAAAAAATGTCGGTGTTTGGTAATGCTATTATAAAACACTACCAACAGTAAAATAATTAGAAGACAATGAATTTTTTTCACGATCTCGACTTCTCCTGTATTAGACCATTTGTTTGAATAGGTAAATTAAAACACTCTCAACTTCATCAGCTTCTTCAAATATCGAAACATGGTTGCCACATACATATTATAAATGTATAATGTATACTTTGACCACATGCTATTAGATACATGATTTAGGATTATTCTTTATGAACATTTCGCTTTCTTTATTCGGTCGTTGAGGGTTCCGGCATTTAGGTTTGCTGCCCTTTCGGGTTTCTTCGTTGTTACCGTTCGTAGTCATTCTTCGCAGTTGTTAGTCGCTTTTTTTTCACGTTCATCCAATCCAGACCCACGGTATTTGGACTTCTAGTTTCATGCTCGGCCCCTGATGCTGCAAGTCGTGTTATTAGCATTTTCCCTTTAATGCGGAAATAAAAATAATGGTCTTGTTTGCCAAGGAAAATATTCAAAAAAAGATTTTAATTTTTGTTTGGAATTCTCAACTTGTCAAAGAAAAGAAAGTGATACTGTTCGTGATTTTGCCAGTGCGCTCGCCCGACGTACCCAAGAGTTAAGGTTTGGAATCTATACAAGAACAGGGGCCGTTTCCTTTGGTTAAGGGTGACCTGGAGTCCCCGCAGTTCCTAATGATACTAGACATTATTGGGCGGGGGGGGGGGGGGGGGAATAAAGATGGCATGAAAATGGAATTTTGCTTTTTAAATTTAAAAGTGATACGTTACTTATTCTTTTTTTTTTTTAAATTTTAATTCCCGCTTCAGTGAACAAAAAATGTAATGATCTATCTTCTTATCTTAGATATACAGACGCTCCTTCTATGCAGAGGATAATTGCGTCCACAGACCATGACAGATGATCTGTTGGCAATTGATGCAGCGGTCACAGGCCACGGCTATAAGGGTTCCACGCTTTACGCATCCGCCTTACTATTATCTAGTTAGGTACCCATACAGAGCTGGGTGACTCGGGGACTCCTTAGGCCCGGGAACAAATCCTCGCCTTCGCGTGGATTTGAACTCGTGACCAGCGGTACGCCAGTCGAGCCCGCTACCACTCGACCACCGCGTCCCACAATTCCCCAAACTGCCATCTAATACGCTCAATATTTATAACTTTTTTAAAAAATCTAATTATATCTGATATTTTGTTTTTCTTTCCTCCTCAAACTATAAACCGCATGCGCCCCGTGGAAAAATAATTGGAAAACATTTATGACAGAATAAATTAGCTGTCCCATCAGCTCGTAATTTGTTTGAGACGAGATCATGAACAAATTGTTGATGACGAGAAAGAAAAGACGAAAACGAGGTTCTTGGAAAAACATTAAAATTTATGACTGCTTGTGATATTTTTAGAGCATTCATTCCATTCTAGAGATTCTTGTATGAGGCTGGGTTGAGTGTTCATTAAGGAGCAGAAATGGTAAGTGGTAGATGAATTTACAAGAAAAATATTTAGTGGATTCTTGTTACTAACCAAACCATGGGATGGAAAGATGACGAGGTATAATCACTGTATGGATCAATGTGTGGCATAAGGATGCTCGAAAAAAAAAGATTTTTATTAGTTGTTTTTTTTCTGGTCTCATTATTTATTTTATTTTTTCCGTGGAATAGATGAGGAAGAAATATTACGGAGTCTCTGGATAAAACTACTGACAGAAAACATAATATCTTAAACTGAATTAAACCAAACGTAATTTGGATTTTTTGATTCATCAAGTGTCGTTGCGTCTTGCTGTCCTGGTCATAAAGTACAAAGTATATTTTGGCTTTTGTGATACCAAATTTGATGGCGAGGAGAGCTTGAGACCTCACCACTTGGCAATAGTGATAACAAATTTGATGGCGAGGAGAGCTTGAGACCTCACCACTTGGCAATAGTGATAACAAATTTGATGGCGAAGAGAGCTTGAGACCTCACCACTTGGCAATAGTGATAACAAATTTGATGGCGAGGAGAGCTTGAGATCTTGCAACTTGGCAATAGTGATAACAAATTTGATGGCGAAGAGAGCTTGAGATCTTGCCACTTGGCAATAGTGATAACAAATTTGATGGCGAGGAGAGCTTGAGATCTTGCAACTTGGCAATAGTTTTGTCTAGCTCCATTACATATGTCTATATACAAATGTTTGTACAGGTCTGTCTAATTTGTTTTAAATATCTTATCTTATCTGTTACAGGCGATCCTTCTGTACAGAAGATTATTGCGTTCTTCGTATATCTGCGGTTTGTGTTCAGATCTGTATTCTTATAAGAGTTTTAAATGATGATAAAGTGTTGGCTTTCCTGGTTTCTTCAGGCAACCCATACCACGCCCGAATACTGGACGGGAAGAAAGAAAACGTGTATGTGTTTGTTCTTGCATACAGAATAAGAAAGGTTTTTTTATCCTTATGTCTATCTGAGGGTTGTATTAAGTTATCTTTGAGTTGTATTTTTAAATTAGAATTAATTGCTTTATGTATAATTACTAATTTACTCTTGGTTTTTCAATCCTCTAGTGTTTCAATGTTTAATGATTTAAATAATGATGTTACTCTTGTCAGTTTTGAATATTCTCCAGTAATGAATATGGCAGCTCTTTTTTGAATTTGTTTTCAATCGTAATTACCTGCTACTATGCAAGTGTTTCGTTATTTTCGACTGCGTTTTAGGCTTTTCCGTTTAAAAATTGCCTTAAAATTTCAAAATTTTTAATCTGCAAAGCTAAAAAGGGGAACAAAAAAATTACAAAAAATAATGGCGATTTGTGCCACAGAGGCGTCACTGTCGGTTGTAAGGGGGTGCGGACAGCGATGAGTGACATTATCACAAGGGGTGACACCATCACAAGGGGTGACACCATCACAAGGGGTGACACCATTTCAAAGGGTTACACCATCATAAAGCGTGGCACCATCACAAGGGGTGATAGCGTCAGAAATTGTGACACCATCACAAGTGGTGACACCATCACAAGGGATGACACCAACACAATGGGTGACACCATCACAAGTGGTGACACCATCACAAGGGTTGACATCATCACAAAGGTTGACACCATCACAAAGGGTGACACCATGCACAAGGGGTGACACCATCACAAGGGGTGACACCATCACAAGGGGTGACACCAAATAGTAGTACTCTATATGTTCCCTTTATTTGCCACTGACAGACTCGGAGGCGTTTTACGTGGTAAGACGTAAGGCGGAGACTCCAAGAACTACCGCACCCTAGGGGCACCCCTGCTGATCCATAATTAAGTATTATGAAGTTTCTAAAGCACACGTGGGCGTAACGTACATGGGGGTTACGTAGCTATTTCTGTGGTGGACTGACTACAAAGGTTTATTTTGGGAATTAAAAAAAAAAAATTAATTACACATTTTTAATCGTCGGACACGTTCAGCAAATTTTAAAGTCAAGTAATGTGATACCTCCTTATTTATACAATTATATCAAAATTATTTTTAGAATATCTTATTTCATCAGGTTTTAATTTCCGAGAATCGTGCCCGTTTGTTGATGTGTCGCAGTGTCACTTTCCTAATTAGTCGAATTTAAATAATAATAATAATAATGGTATACGTGTCCGTCCTTGAGAACGAATGTATTAGAATAACTCAGAATGAAAAACTAGCGCTGTTAAATAGACATTACAATGATCATTGCAAATACGTGCTGAAATTTGAGATGAAAAAATGCATACACAGCATATTGAAATCTTTTCTTGTTCATAGTTGCCATTGTGACATCACGGGATGAGACGACGAGACTAGGATTTGTTCCCAGTGCCGAGGGCGTCCCCGAGTCAACCAGCTCCGAATTGGTACCTAACAATAATTAGGCGGCTGGGTAATGCGTGGAAACCTCACAGCCGTGGCCCGTGAACGCTGCATCACTTGCCAACATATCATCGGTTATTGTCTGTGGACGCAATTATCTTCTGCACAGAAGGAGCGTCTGTGTAGATAAGATGAGATAAGGTTGCTGTGAAATTCTTTCTTTTACTAAATCGAAATAGTGGGATCCCACCTTTAAAGCCCGTCAAAACACGTTGTAGAGACATTCTAAGCCACAGCAGCGTCCAGCACTGGACTTTGGAGAGTCAAGTGGTCAAAAGTATTGTTGTTGAGGATTTTTTTTAAAAAAGTGATTGGCCAGTAAACTTAAATGACCGTCTCCAAAAGTTGCTATACAGATGTTCGCAGACTAAGCCTAGTGAAGAGTAATCGTCCGGTAATGTAGAAATACCTACAGCATCTGGGGTCCAAGCATGTAGACGGAAGGCCACAGATCGGTCCGGCTGAAGGAATGTAATAGAGCAGGCCAGAGCCCCACTAGGTCTACAATGCCAATGATGATGATGTAGGGCTCATCTTGTCATACATACGTTTTTAAAGTCCATTTTTTTTGTTTTCTTTTTTTTTAATGACCTTTTTCCGGAGCCTTTAAAAATATGCATTTGCTGGTCTCTCCCGTGTAAGGGTGTGGGGTTATATTTATAGAAAAAAGACGAAAAATAGATTTAGCAAAACATTTTTTTCTCAGATTTAATGTATATATTACCTTCACGTTATTTTGTACCACCGATAAAACGTACGCATGAATGCTAGGGTGCCATTTTACAGACATTTTATTTAGATTGGACTAACAGATACATGTACAATAATCGAATATCATCTGAGTGAATGGAACTGCTTTATCTACATTTAGTAAGTTAGTGAAGATATGAAAAGCACGAATAATGGAAGCGTAAATTGTGAGGCATAATCCATTTCCTACAGATAAAAACTTACCTAATAAACTAAATACGTGTACTTCCCCAAACAGAATCAGTCTAATTAATTATCCGCAATGCTTTCTCTGTAAAAAAAAACTATTGTTCTGATCAATTTCACGGTATTTTTGTCGGCAAAAAAATGTAAGTCTGTTGATTTATCCGTATTTTCCGCGTGGCAAGACATGCGCAAATAACACGCCCCCTCACCCCTTCTCAAACCGCAAAAAAATATCGTTTTGCCTTTTACCAAATCATAGAAACTGTGTAACGCGATATTCAGTTCTACAATGTTCACACGAACTTCTCCGGGCGTTTCAACTTTTGTTTCATTCCTGTTCATTCGCATTTTTAATAGTGTTTTTTTAAAATAATTTAAATTGCTATTTGTTCATGATTGTATTTTGTTCTTTATGTCATCATTTTTTACTTGCTTTTTATGGTTCTAGGAATTTTGATGATTGTAAGTAGATTAAAGGCAGATACGGTACGCTCTCCTATGATTTTGCGTTTCCTTTCAGCTAACAATGCATCAGTAGAATCAAGAATCCAGACCTCCAAAGTCAGGAAATTTTCAAAAACCTTGTTTGAGTAGAAACAATGCGTGGATGGGGGGGGGGGGGGGGGGGGGGGGTTGGGGGNGAGGGTGAGTGGTTAGGGTGCGGAGGGAGAGGGGGGTAACCCTTGTGCGCAGCGATCGATTGTCGTGTAGAGTCGAAAGCCAACAAATCTTAAAGTAATGACCGATGAGTCCGTAAAATTGAGTTTCCCCGCGTCAAACTCGTTCATGCGTCCGATTCTCAGAACAAAACGTAAACAGTTAAACCCTGTAACCTCTCAGATTGCCGGTCAAATAATTCAAGCACTCGACGCAAGCCGCTCGCTGTACAGCTAAATTATACCCAAAAAAATTTTGTTTCAAAAGACAGTCTAGACTTTGTGCTGTACAGAGCCGTTAAATCTCTTCATGAATTCGTCGCAAAGGGTAAACAAAACAGGCATTTAAAAAAAAAAATTAAAAAAAAAAAAAAAACTCAGAGAATTCTTTAGCCACACTGACACTAGAGGCGCAAGGTGCACGATAAAACACAGCATTCGGTGCGCAACAATTGAACGCGAATGCCGTTAACCCAAACAGTGTTCCTCTGACTAGAAGGTCGTAAATAATTGTTTACGAGAGCTTTGTATCTTACCTGTCCCTCGTGTATGGTAAGACGAGGCAAAGGGGAGGGTTGGTGAGTATAGTCAACAAATGAAAGTCTCTCGTTTGTTTTTGTTCCAAAGGCTTGTAATTGAGATGTGAGGGGTGAGGAGGCGCACGAAAATGAGGCATTGTTAAGAGTGTCAATAAACTGTTGTGTGGTTATTGTTAAGAATGTCAATAAACTGTTGGGCGGTCATTGTTAAGACAAGAATGTCAATAAACTGTTGGGCGGTCATTGTTA
>MUZC01004539.1:42488-63109 GCA_002072015.1 Radix auricularia | reverse complement strand
ATATATATATATATAAATATATTGGATTTGGGGGGGGGGTAACTAACAAAACAAATAAAAACTAAATCCGTTCAATGAATGATGACTTAGTATGAGACCTTCATGTGACTTCTATCTTATGAAAGCGATTGACTTCACTATCTGTAGGCATGGTTCCCTTACAACCCTCTAGTGTGCTCGATATTGTTGATTGGGAATAACTTTATTGTTTGTATATTTTTTTAACGAATGTGTATGGTATCTTCCCGTTTGCGAGAGACGATAGATTTATCTTTGTCGATTACAGATTTATGTGTGGCTGATGAGTCTGATCATTGAGTGGCTGTCTCTTCTGCCTTCATAGTCATAGACGTGAATGAGATAGTCTTTTATAAAGTACAAAAAAAAAGAATTTTAATTTTACCGTGAAATGAAGGTTAGCTTTTTTAAAGTTTTTTTTTTAATTGTTTTTTTTATTTTGCATTTTTTCTTTGCATCATTCACACTACCCCCTTTTCCCAACAGCAATCATTCGTTCTTACTTTTTTGCTAGTTAGATAAAGAAAAATACGATTTAACGCCACTGTTGCCCACTCTAAAGAACGTGAAATCTGCTTAAATGATGAGTTGTAGAACCTGTGGGCGGATGGATATGCGTGTGGTCTGACTGAGTAATACGCGCTGGGTTTTGGTGGGGGGAGGGGGGCGGATCTTGTCAGTGCAGACGGCAGGTACACGTCCATGATTGGCCTCGGACCTTCTGGTCAAGTTTCAAGCCCTAAAGATGAGTTAAAACTTCCCACACAGTTAATAGAAGAACTCTTCAGTGGAAGGGAAAACTTCCTGCCGAACATTCAAAATCAAATTTTAAGTTAAAAGATTCAACGTTTTTTTAAAATATTTCTTTTCCTAAGATCGTTTCATTTCTTTGACAGAGTTGTTGGTTACTGTGTATTTGAAAACATGGGTTTGAGATTAAAGCAGTTTGCTCTGCACGGTAAACGATTATTTTTCTTAAAATTGTTTTTGTTTAGAAGCCAAGAATCTTCAATGCTTTCCTGAAGGTGGCCAAATCTTTGTAAACAGGATACAAAGTAGCAGCATTAAAAGAATTTTTTCTTTAAGAGTACAGATCATTGCCCAGAGAAGACGAACTGATTTAGTTTAGAGGGATAAAATCAAATTTCTAAAACGGTCCGGTCCGTCAACGTTTCAGAGCAACGGATGGGATATTATTGAATAGTATGAAATTCATATTATAGTGGTACATTGTTATACGGCCTTAGTACGTTCAACACCATTGGACGTATACTAAACAGGACGTTTACCAAACGGGTCGTATACCAAGTTGGACTCATTCCAAAGCAGACGTACACAGAGGTACCACTGTCTCGTACGTGTTGTTAATTTGTGTACTTGGTCTTCCAGCATTTTATGATATCTTACGATAAAGTTTCAATGAACTTTTGCATATAGGTGATACATATTAAAGAAACACATCTTCGTAGCTAAGTTCAACTCAGTCAAAATTCGATAGTTTGTAAATATTAATTTAATGTTTGTGAGTATTCTCAATTTAATACGAGTTGCTCAGTAGAGAGTCTACCGCTCAATATGACACGTCTATTATCGTGTCCATTTAAATGAAGTTGTGTCCCTTTGTTATGACTTTAGACGGATGTGTTTGGCACTCCAGTTGAATGTGTACATATAAGGGTCGTCTGTTGGAATGTGTACATATTAGGGTCGTATGTTTGAATGTGTACATGTAAGGGTCGTCTGTTGGAATGTGTACATATAAGGGTCGTATGTTTGAATGTGTACATATAAGGGTCGTCTGTTTGAATGTGTACATATTAGGGTCGTCTGTTTGAATGTGTACATATAAGGGTCGTCTGTTTGAATGTGTACATATTAGTGTCGTCTGTTTGAATGTGTACATATAAGGGTCGTCTGTTTGAATGTGTACATATTAGGGTCGTATGTTTGAATGTGTACATATTAGGGTCGTCTGTGTGAATGTGTACATATTAGGGTCGTCTAATTGAATGTGTACATATTAGGGTCGTCTGTTTGAATGTGTACATATAAGGGTCGTCTGTTTGAATGTGTATATATTAGGGTCGTCTGTTTGAATGTGTACATATAAGTGTCGTCTGTTTGAATGTGTACATATTAGGGTCGTCTGTTTGAATGTGTACATATTAGGGTCGTCTGTTTGAATGTGTACATATTAGGGTCGTCTGTTTGAATGTGTACATATTAAGGTCGTCTGTTTGAATGTGTACATATTAGGGTCGTCTGTTTGAATGTGTACATATTAGGATCGTCTGTTTGAATGTGTACATATTAGGGTCGTCTGTTGGAATGTGTACATATTAGGGTCGTCTGTTAGAATGTGTACATATTAGGGTCATCTGTTTGAATGTGTACATATTAGGGTCGTCTGTTTGAATGTGTACATATTAGGGTCGTCTGTTTGAATGTGTACATATAAGGGTCGTCTGTTTGAATGTGTGCTTCGTTTCGTTGTGTGGCTGGATGTGTACAGATGTACTTATGGTTCTCAAACTTCGGGTTTTTTTTATTGCTATTTGACTAACATATTAGTAGATTAGAATCCGCATCTTGCGTGTATTTAAGACTTCCACATAAGATCCCCCCCCCCCCAGCACGGACTTAAGAATAACTAATAGTATAGATTCAGTTCTTGGAGAAAACATTTTTCACCCTTATAATGCGGCTGAGTAGCGAAGTCAATAGTGCGCTCGCCTCACAAGCTGAGGGGCGTGGAATCGAGCCCACGTAAAAGCCACTATAAAAATGTTGAGAAATGACTAACGCTAAGAAATCCCTCCGCTGACCTGGAAAGGGATGGGCGCCGCCAGTGTCTAACAAGCCCGAGAATGTTCTAATGGCAAAATTTGAACCCCCTACGACCTCGAAAAAAGACGTTATGGGATTAAAAAAAATTTTTTTTTAAAATTCGAATCAACAGTTAGTTGAGTCAAAGTATCGAAAAATTTAGCTTAGTATTTTGCCCGAATATTTTTTTAAAAAAAAAGCGGACGTACCTTCAAGTGGGCGTGGACAGTATCGAATTCGTATTTATAAGTATCGAGTCGAGGAGACAAAGCAGTATTTTATGGTCAGGTCCACGGTCACCACGTCTGCCGATAGGGAAATTAGGGCTCGCGATCCTGGAGATAGCGAGGGCGCCCTGGACAAATTTAGGAGCAGTACGGTCAGAGAGATGAACTGGTCAGATCAGGGCAAGATAAATCTGAGCGTCCAGTCGACGTCTGAAATATCTTCAAGTAAGTGCGATCTCCATTATTGTGCTGAACTTTCCAACCCCCCTCCCCCCGACCCCAACACACCAAACTACACGCCCACCTTTTTTTCTTTTAAAACTAGTAGCATTATTTATCCAAGAGGAGACAAGGGATTATCAAGTGACACCCAGGAGGATTTGTCTCCCGTTCGGCAAGAAAATTGGGGACCCCTGAAACCAATGATAAAGCCATCTGATATTAAACGACCAGGAAATTAGCATTAAAATATGCTGTCATTCTTAGAACAATCCACGGGTGTTCTTTTTTTTTTTTTACTGAGTGCACTTAGGTTTCTTTGAAGTTTCGAGGGCAGAGATGTCCAGTGCTCGTGGCAGGTTCGATTTGAGTACCAGGCGAAGTCCGTTAGTGAAAGTGTCCCCGTCGCTCTGAGCTTCCCAGCGCGGGCCACTAGGTCTCTCGTACGTTCGTTCTCATTCTGACACTCCCTGTCTCTATCTAATCCTCCCCAATACACATTCTTCTCTCTATCTAATTCTCATCAATACACATTCTTCTCTCTATCTAATTCTCATCAATACACATTCTTCTCTCTATTTAATCCTCATCAATACACATTCTTCTCTCTATCTAATCCTCATCAATACACATTCTTCTCTCTATCTAATTCTCATCAATACACATTCTTCTCTCTATCTAGCCCTCCTCAATACACATTCTTCTCTCTATCTAGCCCTCCTCACTACACATTCTTCTCTCTATCTAGCCTTCCTCAATACACATTCTTCTCTCTATCTAGCCCTCCTCACTACACATTCTTCTCTCTATCTAGCCCTCCTCAATACACATTCTTCTCTCTATCTAGCCCTCCTCAATACACATTCTTCTCTCTATCTAGCCCTCCTCAATACACATTCTTCTCTCTATCTAGCCCTCCTCACTACACATTCTTCTTTTTTTCCGTTTATCATCCTCTCACCCGTCGAGTGCCATATTCTATTTTCCTTTTTTTTGGCGGTCTTCATAAAGATGAAACTATTGTGATGAACTTTACCCACACTCTCCCAACACTCTCACTATACTCTCTCCACACTCTCCCCACAATCTCTCCACACTCTCCCCACACTATGACTACACTCTCCCCACACTCCACACTCTCCCCTCACTCCACACTCTCTCCACAATCAGACCACATTCTCTCAACATTCAAACCACACTCTCTCCACACTCTCTCCACACTCTCCCAACAATCTATCCACACTCTCTTCCCTCCCTCTCCCCACTCTAGCCACACTCTCTCCTCTCTCTCCACAATCTCCCCACAATCAATCCACACTCTCTCCTCTCTCTCCACAATCTCCCCACAATAAATCCACACTCTCTCCTCTCTCTCCTACAATATTCCCACACTCTCCCCCCACTCTATCCGAGCTCTCTCCACACTCAGACCACACTCTCACCTCACTCAGACCCCATTCTTCCCACAATCAGAGCACACTCTTCCCACACTCTCTCCACACTAAGACCACACTCTCTCCACACTCAGACCACACTCTCTTCACACTAAGACCACACTCTCTCCACACTCAGACCACACTCTCTTCACACTAAGACACAATTCTCTTCACACTAAGACCACACTCTCTCCACACTCAGACAACACTCTTCCCACACTCTATCTGAACTCTCTCTACACTCAGACCACACTCTCTCCACACTAAGACCACAATCTCTTCACACTAAGACACAACTCTCTTCACACTAAGACCACACTCTCTTCACACTAAGACACAACTCTCTTCACACTAAGACCACACTCTCTCCACACTCAGACAAAACTCTTCCCACACTCTATCTGAACTCTTTCTACACTCAGACAACACTCTTTCCACACTCTCTCCACACTAGGACCACACTATCTCCACACTCAAACCACACTCTCCCACACTTTCGTCACACTAAGACAACACTATCTCCACACTTTCCTTCAATCTCAGACCACACTCTCTCCACACTGAGACCACACTCTCTTCACACTAAGACCACACTCAGACCACACTCTCTTCACACTAAGACCCACTCTCTCCACACTCTCTTCACACTAAGACCACACTCTCTCCACACTCTCTTAACACTAAGACAACACTCAGACCACACTCTCTTCACACTAAGACCACACTCAGACCACACTCTTCCCACACTCACCACACTCTCTCCACACTTAGACCACACTCTCTCCACACTCAGAACACACTCTCTTTACACTAACACCACACTCTCTCCACACTCACTTCACACTATGACCACACTCTGTCTACACTCTCTTCACACTAAGACCACACTCTCTCCACACTAAGACCACACTCTCTCCACACTAAGACCACATTCTCTCCACACTAAGACCACACTCTCTTCACACTAAGACCACACTCTCTCCACACTAAGACCACACTCTCTTCACACTAAGACCACACTCTCCACACTCTCTTCATACTAAGACCACACTCAGACCACACTCTTCCCACACTCACCACACTCTCTCCACACTTAGACCACACTCTCTCCACACTCAGAACACACTCTCTCCACACTCAGACTACACTCTCTTTACACTAACACCACACTCTCTCCATACTCACTTCACACTATGACCACACTCTGTCCACACTCTCTCCACACTCAGACCACACTCTCTCCACACTAAGACCACACTCTCTCCACACTTAGACCACACTCTCTCCACACTAAGACCACACTCTCTCCACACTAAGACCACACTCTCTCCACACTAAGACCACACTCTCTCCACACTAAGACCACACTCTCTCCACACTAAGACCACACTCTCTCCACACTAAGACCACACTCTCTCCACACTAAGACCACACTATCTCCACACTAAGACCACACTCTCTTCACACTAAGACCACACTCTCTCCACACTAAGACCACACTCTCTCCACACTAAGACCACACTCTCTCCACACTAAGACCACACTCTCTCGACAATAAGACCACACTCTCTCCACACTAAGACCACACTCTCTCCATACTCTCTTCACACTAAGACCACACTCTCTCCACACTAAGACCACACTCTCTCCACACTAAGACCACACTCTCTCCACACTAAGACCACACTCTCTCCACACTAAGACCACACTCTCTCCATACTAAGACCACATTTTCTCCACACCCTCTTCAAACTCTTCCCACACTCAGACAACACTCTCTCCACACTAAGACCACACTCTCTCCACACTAAGACCACACTCTCTCCACACTAAGACCACACTCTCTTCACACTATGACCACACTCTCTCCACACTAAGACCACACTCTCTTCACACTATGACCACACTCTCTCCACACTAAGAAAACACTCTCTCGACAATAAGACCACACTCTCTCCACACTAAGACCACACTCTCTCCACACTCTCTCCCCACTAAGACCACACTCTCTCCACACTCTCTCCACACTAAGACCACACTCTCTCGACAATAAGACCACACTCTCTTCACACTATGACCACACTCTCTTCACACTATGACCACACTCTCTTCACACTATGACCACACCCTCTTCAAACTATGACCACACCCTCTTCACACTATGACCACACCCTCTTCACACTATGACCACACCCTCTTCACACTATGACCACACCCTCTTCACAGTATGACCACACCCTCTTCACACTATGACCACACCCTCTTCACACTATGACCACACTCTCTTCACACTATGACCACACCCTCTTCACACTATGTTCACACCCTCTTCACACTATGACCACACCCTCTTCACACTATGACCACACCCTCTTCACACTCTTCCAACACTCAGACCATACTCTTCCCATATTCAGAGCACACTCTCTCCACACTAAGACCACACTCTCTTCACACTAAGACCACACTATCTTCACACTAAGACCACACTCTCTTCACACTAAGACCACACTATCTTCACACTAAGACCACACTCTCTTCACACTAAGACCACACTCTCTTCACACTAAGACCACACTCTCTCCACACTCTCTCCACACTCTCTTCACATTAAGACCACGCTCTCTCCACACTCTCTCCGCACTCAGACCACACTCTCTTTACACTAAGACGACACTCTCCCCACACTCACTTCACTCTAAGACCACACTCTTCCCACACTTAGACCACACTCTTCCCACACTCACCACACTCTCTCAACACTCAGACCAAATTCTTCCCACACTCACCACACGCTCTCCACACTTAGACCACACTCTCTTCACACTCAGACCACACTCTCTCCACACTAAGACCACAGTGTCTTCACACTCAGACCAAACTCTTTTAACACTCTCCCCACACTCTATCCACACTCTCTCCTCTCTCCCCATACTCTCTAAACACTATCCCCACACTCTCCACACTCTCTCTTTCCCTCCCCACACTCTCTCAACACTTTTCCAACACTCAATCTACACTCTCTCCATGTTCGCTCTCTCCTCTCTATTCGCTCTTTTCTTTCTATTCCCTCTTATTTATTTTCTCTCTCCCTTTATATTTCCTGTTTCATTTTTCTCATTTCTCCCCTCCCTCTCTCTCACTATTCTTTCCCTCACATCTTATCTCTGACCCCATTGTATCCCTATTCTCTCTATTCTATTCCTACTAGCTCTCCTCTCTTATCTCTGTCCCCATTGTATCCCTATTCTCTCTCTTATATCCCACTAGCTCTCCTGTCTTATCTCTGTCCCCATTGTATCCCTATCTCTCTCTTATATCCCACTAGCTCTCCTGTCTTATCTCTGTCCCCATTGTATCCCTATTCTATCTCTTATATCCCACTAGCTCTCCTGTCTTATCTCTGACCCCATTGTATCCCTGTTCTCTGTATCCCACTAGCTCTCCTGTATTATCTCTGACCCCATTGTATCCCTGTTCTCTCTATCCCACTAGCTCTCCTGTCTTATCTCTGACCCCATTGTATCCCTATTTTCTCTATTCTATCCCACTAGCTCTCCTGTCTTATCTCTGTCCCTACTATATCCCTATTCTCTCTATTCTATCCCACTAGCTCTCCTGTCTTATCTCTGACCCCATAGTATCACTATTCTCTCTATTCTATTCCCACTAGCTCTCCTGTCTTATCTCTGTCCCCATTGTATCCCTATTCTCTCTATTCTATCCCACTAGCTCTCCTGTCTTATCTCTGTCCCTACTATATACCTATCCTCTCTATTCTATCCCACTAGCTCTCCTGTCTTATCTCTGTCCCCATTGTATCCCTATTCTCTCTATTCTATCCCACTAGCTCTCCTGTCTTATCTCTGTCCCTACTATATCCCTATCCTCTCTATTCTATCCCACTAGCTCTCCTGTCTTATCTCTGTCCCCATTGTATCCCTATTCTCTCTATTCTATTCCCACTAGCTCTCCTGTCTTATCTCTGTCCCTACTATATCCCTAATCTCTCTATTCCCTCTAGCTCTCCTGTCTTATCTCTGTCCCCATTGTATCCCTATTCTCTCTATTCTATCCCACTAGCTCTCCTGTCTTATCTCATCCCCATTGTATCCCTATTCTCTCTATTCTATCCCACTAGCTCTCCTGTCTTATCTCTGACCCCATTGTATCCCTATTTTCTCTATTCTATCCCACTAGTTGTCCTGTCTTATCTCTGACCCCATTGTATCCCTATTCTCTCTATTCTATCCCACTAGCTCTCCTGTCTTATCTCTGTCCCCATTGTATCCCTATTCTCTCTATTCTATCCCACTAGCTCTCCTGTCTTATCTCTGTCCCCATTGTATCCCTATTCTCTCAATTCTATCCCACTAGCTCTCCTGTCTTATCTCTATCCCCATTGTATCCTTATTCTCTCTATCCCACTAGCCCTCCTGTCTTATCTCTGTCCCTACTATATCCCTATTCTCTCAATTCTATCCCACTAGCTCTCCTGTCTTATCCGTGACCCCATTGTATCCCTATTCTCTCTATTCTATTCCTACTAGCTCTCCTGTCTTTACTGTGCCCCTTGATTATATAAACTAAGAAAACATTTTAATTAAACATTTTTTATAACAGTAGGTTTTTTTTAAACATATTCTTTCATTTTCCATTATTATTGAGATCTAGTTGGTGTTTATATTTAAAAATAAAGTTAGTTCCGTTCACATGAAAAGTTTCTAACATATCTTAAATACCATTTATTTGATCAGAAACTCTGGACATGACTATAATTCTTACTGCCTTTGGGTAAAATGGACAAAACTTTCGTTACATGTTCACATCGCGGCCTCTCGATCCCCTTTGATCGTCATTATGTGTTAGCATTGAAATATATGCGGTTATTTTTACCGTAGAGTTGTTGTTGTTGTTGTTGAAATGAGATTGATAAAAGGAGGCGGGGTAGATGGGGAGGTCGAAGAGATGGGGCGATCAATGGTATAGAGATGGGGGGAATATTGTATGGTCTAATCCTAAGGTATTTACGACTCCCCCACATCCGTTACTCCTCAAGCAAATAATCGATCCCAAGTATCTGAGTGTTTGCAGACAGTTTTTTTTTCCTTTATTTTTTTAAACGTCTTGGGGAAAAAGATCGCTTGACTTGCTCAAGCATTTAAATAATGGTTCTACGTTTGAAGGGGGGAAAATCGGCGATTACTCACAGTCCAGAATTTTAACATGCCTAACTGGAGTTGTGGTTCTTGGGCGGGGCAAATGGTGCAAGAGCTGGGGAGGGGCGGTGGTGTCTTGATGAATTGTTGAATCAGTTCCTAACAGAGATGTTGATCTTTTTTTTTCTTTTTTTCTACTTTTAACATTTGAAATCGATAAAAGGACTAAACTTCTGACGCTGGTGTTACGACCAAGTTGAAAATGGCTTTTTGTTTTTGTTTATTTTGTTTTCTGTGTTTTACTTTCTCCTTTTTTTCTTTCTTTTTTTGAATCGTTTTAATACGCGTTCTCTGGAAAATACCTCCCTACCCCTCCCCCTCCCCCCACATTTACCCCAACCCTACCCCGATGTCACGGAACTTTTCAAACAGGAGGATCACTTTTCTCTAACTGTGAGTTAGGATCAATGTACGTCAGAGGCATCACTAGGGTTGGTGGCCAACCGGGGCGGTAGCTCATGTGTCACCCGGGGCGGTAGCTCATGGTGTCACCCCCTCATAATTTAACCCATAGAAATCCTCAGAGTTTTCCAGTGCCAAATAAAGGGAATATATAGAATTTTACGGGCTGGTGTCACCCCAATGATGGTGTCACCCAGGGCGGCCCGCCCCTTCCGCACCCCCCTAGCGACGCCACTGACGTGCGTCACTTTAAAAGATGTCCGTGTGCCGGGATCTACAGACTGAACATTGAGCAAGGAGTGTGACGAAAGAAGGCTCAGTGCGGGAGGTCAGTCTTAGCAGTCCGTTGTCCTTGAGTACTCAAAGGTTGGGGAAGGGTGTTGTGAACGATGGAAGCACACGCTTAAAGACGGCGCAAGTCGCAATAACCTGGTGCTGCAATTTTGGGTTCTGAGAGCAAGACGCATGTTGAAAGACACACAAGTGTAAATTAGTCAGAGACACAGTGACATGATTTAAGTTTAACTAAAAGTAATTGGTAGCCATGAAAAGTCCATTCCGATAATTGAATACTGTTGTATTTGAGAGATCCCTATAACTAGGCATTGATGTGTGTCCGAGATGAATTAACTGAAAATCGATGTGTTTGATAGATGTAGACTCTTTAACAGCCTTAGAAATCGACGGGACTCGAACTGTCGGTATTGCAGCATAGCCACTGAAAAAGTGGTCCACATGTTGAGATCGCGCCCCTAGCTAGACATTCCCGGCGAAGCTAGGGCGCCGAGTTACACCTACAATCAGAGACGTATGAAACTATTTAGTGAATGGAGTAGGATTCCCAGGTATTAGCCAAAGATTTTAGAGGGTAAACTCAAGCTTTTCAAAATATAAGATTAGATTAGATAGCTCTAGATTATCTTTTAGATTAGACATGTCAAGATTAAGGTTAAGATTAGACATATCTAGATTATGGTTTAGATTAGATGGATCTAGATTATGGTAAACTAATTTATTCAGCTTGTGCCTCTTAGTTTTTCATTTGGAGTTGTTTCCAACGATGAATCCCTGTACGGGTTTCAGAATAGTCGAACTTCGCTGGGATACACCAATGACATTTCTAAGGAGAGAAGACAAATAACGCCTTTGACGCTCCTCTATTTACTATAGCTAGTTTTTAATTTTATAATCAATTTTTTTTTTAGAAATCAATTAAAACTAATAATGTTTATTCTTCGATTTGAGAATATCTTTTGCTTTGTCACACGAACGCATTAATATTTAAATACTCAATGCTATTATGGAGTGGCGGTGCTAATATTATTTTCATATGTTAACCAACACAGACACTTGTTTAGATCGCACCCAGAGTAAGTAGATATGAACAACAATGGTTGAAGATCATTGAACGTGTAAAAGTTCTTTTTAAAAATGTTTTCTTACATCGGCATAAAGCAAACTATGATTCAAGCGGAATGTAACTGAGCACAAATATTGATTCGTACACTTCTCAAGATGTCAAGTTTTTTAAAATCTAAATTTTAAATTTTAAAAAAATACTTGTCTTTCGTATTAATTAATTCATTGACTGTTACATACAGTATATTTCATCACTAACAAAGATAAGCGTTTGCTGTTTGATTAATGGGGTGAAACAAATATTCAAATTGCATATTCATATAGTTTAATACTAAGTGATGCGATGGATTTTAAGTTGTTTTAATATGCAGTAGGTGAATTAAAAACAATAAATTTAAGCTTTTTTAAAGCGTTCATATTAGAGCTAAATTTATATTAAGATCTAAATGTTGCAGGAAACTTGAATTTCTGAGCCACATACACAACTTGATTTAAAAAAAAAACAAACAAAAAAAAACATTCGTTAGCATGTGGTAAGTGGTTTGACACTAGAGGACACAACCCTTGTTACATACTGGCAGTAGTAACTCAAACGTCATTTTGTTAAGAAGGTCTATGTTAGCTAAATAATGAAAATAAGGAAAATAATTATATAAACAATGTGATAACTAAAGATAACAATAAAAACTTATGGTCCTTTATCAAATCTAAAAAATGGAGCCTTCAGGTATAGCCACACTAAAAGGATCAAATAATAAAACCTATAATGATAATGAAACTAAAGCTAATATCCTTAACAAATATTTTGCATCATCATTTTCTGCCTCAGGCAACAAGGAAATTTCAATAAATTTAAATAAATTGGAAGAAATAGGTAACATAACTGTAGATGAGATAGGTATACATTCACTCCTAAAAAACTTTAAAATAAACAAAGCTACTGGCCCAGATGAATTACCTGCCAGGTTATTAAAAGAATTAAGCAATGAACTGTCCCCAATCCTTGTAGTTCTTTTTCAAGCCTCTCTAAACCAGGGTAAAGTGCCCCAGGATTGGAAATTAGCCAATGTAACGCCACTCTTTAAGAAAGGTGATAAGTCCGACCCTGGGAATTACAGACCTGTATCACTTACTAGTATCACATGTAAATTACTGGAACACATAATATATAGCAGAATAGTTAACCACCTTGACAAATATAATGCCCTATGCCCACACCAACATGGCTTTAGAAAGAACAGATCATGTGAAACACAATTAATAGGCCTAATAGATTATCTATCAAAAGGCTTAGATAATAATGATCAAATAGATACAATATTACTAGACTTCTCAAAAGCATTCGACAAAGTTCACCACCTTAGTCTACTCAAAAAACTTAAATACTTTGGAATCTCAGGTCCCTTACATCACTGGATCCAAGATTTCCTATTGGGTAGGGAGCAAACTGTAATAATTAATGGATCTAAATCTACACCAATAAAGGTTAACTCAGGAGAACACTAAGACAACANAAAAAACTTAAATACTTTGGAATCTCAGGTCCCTTACATCACTGGATCCAAGATTTCCTATTGGGTAGGGAGCAAACTGTAATAATTAATGGATCTAAATCTACACCAATAAAGGTTAACTCAGGAGTTCCACAAGGAACTGTCCTAGGTCCCTTACTATTTTTAATTTATATAAATGACTTACCCAACAATATCTCAACAGGAACTAAAGTTAGGTTATTTGCTGATGATTGTATAATCTATAGAACAATCAAGTCAGAACAAGATAGCAAAATTTTACAAAAAGACTTAGATGAATTAATAAAATGGGAAACTAACTGGAGTATGTCCTTCCACCCAGAAAAATGTCAACTGCTAAGAGTAACAAAGAAAAAGAAACAAATAAATTCAAAATATTTCATTCATGGAAAAGAACTAACCCAAACTAAAGATGCGAAATACTTAGGAGTCATAATAAATGAGAAACTATCTTGGAATCCCCATGTCAATGACGTTATTAAAAAATCAAACAAAACCTTGGGCTTTATAAAAAGAAACTTTTACAAATGTAACAAAGCTATAAAACTAAAATGCTACCTCACCCTGGTGAGACCTATACTAGAATATGCATCTTCTTTATGGGACCCACCCACCAAAGAAAATATTGATAAGTTAGAACAAATCCAAAAAAGAGCTGCCAGATTCATTACTGGAGAATATTCAAAACTGACAAGAGTAACACCGTTAGTTAAATCATTAAACCTTGAAACACTAGAGGATAGAAGAACCAAGAGTATATTAGTAATTATACATAAGGGAATTAATTATAATTTAGAAATACAACACAAAGATAACCTAATACAGCCCTCAAATAGACATAAAGTTAAAAACACCTTTCTTATTCCATATGCAAGAACAAACACATACAAGTTTTCTTTCTTTCCGTCCGGTATTCGGGCGTGGAATGGGTTGCCTGAGGAAACCAGGAAAGCCACCACTTTATCATCTTTTAAAACTCTAGTAAGAATACAGGACTAAACACAAACCATAGAAATACGTAGGACGCAATAATCTTCTGTACAGAAGGAGCGTCTGTAACATTTAAGATAAGATAAGATGAAGGCTGCACCGCAGCATGGGCGTCGCTCGGAATTTTTCCAGGAGGGGGTGGGGACAAAAAATAAGTTTTTTAATTCAACTGACAATGAAGATGCGAGCAATTTTTGTTTTACATTATTTGAAACCAGAGCAGTTTACATAGGCGAGCAGTTGAAATAATTATTTAGATGAAAGTCTCAAGAAAATCGCAAAAAAAACAACTGAGTTACATCATTTCTACAAACCTATTTTGCGGCATGCATGATTTAGCACTTGTTGGAAAATAATCAAATTCTGGTAATTTTCGTGTTGAGTCTGAAGATAAAGTTTTTTTGTAATCATTTGTCAATTGGCTTTTGTAGTGCTAGGTATATATCGGCCACTACGCAAATTGAAATTTTCGGGTCTCTCTTGCGTGAAGACATTTTTCGTGAAGCAAATAATTCAGTTGGATTTTCTATACTTGCCAACGAGACAACTGATATTTCAGGCTTATAGCGGATTTCACTTGGTGTTTGATTTGTCAAAGTAAAAAATGGGGAAAGTAATGGTCACAGAAGAATTCCTGGGATGTATTCCAATTGGATATGACAAAGCTTGTTGGTCAAGGATACGATGGATGTTCTACAATAGCAGGTAAAGAAGGAAGAGTCCAAGGAAATAATTTGAAAAAAAATACCAAAAAGCAGCATTTGTATATTGCAGTTCATATAAACTAAATCTTGTCGTTAACCATTTACATAATGTTAGTGCTTTACGGAACACAGTAGGAACAAATAAGTCATTATAGGGTTTTTCCGAAAAAGTAATCAGCGAAGAAAACTTTTTCCACATGTTCCTTTGCTATGTGAAACTAGATGTAAACATAAATATAAAAGCTTGCTGCTTTATGCTGAAAATGTGACAGAAACTGTTAAACAACTGGAATATTTAGAAGAATCTGGAAAAAGCAAGCAAGTTGCACATCAATTGTTTTGTGCTGTAATAACACCTACTTTCGTTCTTTGTTTAGTTATTATACAAAAATATTCATCAAAGCTAGAAGCTGTGACTCAAAAATTGCTGTCAACGCTTTTACATTTCCTGGCAGTACAAAAATACATTGCAAAAGCGTGGATTAAATTAGCTCTTGATTGACAGAGTTGTGATAAGAGCTATAAGGAAACTTTTAGATTTACAATGAGTGTTGAAGATGACATTGGTGTCGTCATTAACCCCCCCCCCCCACACACACACACACACACAAGCAAATTATAAGGCAAACGAACAAGGAAAATCCAAACGTTGATCTTTATGATGCTTATTATAGAATAATTATTCTGTTTTAAAACCCTATATAAATAAATAAATATCCCTTACAGACCATGAAGGTCCATGGGAAGGGGTGAACTAATGTCCACATGTTTTATCGACCACTAACGAGCATGGGATTGTGTGGATGGCACTTGCCAGTACCGCGGCTCCAACTCGCGACTCGAGTTCTTGCAGCGGTTCAGTAGTCCAACTCGCTACAACTTAGACCACCGCGCCCCCTTTTAAACCCTACCTTGGTTCTATTATATCATTGCTGGAAACTCATTTTTCTGTAGAACAAAAGTAACCTGCATGATCCCGTTTAATTTTGCATTATTTTTTAAAATGACAAAACAACAAGAGAGACTCGCATTTAACAATCAAGCCACGGCTATTACTGAATAGTACGCATATGATATTTTAATCGAAGAGAGTTAAACCTGGTATGATACATGGAAATCTTAAACTAGTAAAGGGGAAAAAAGAGAAACGACGACTCTGTGTGATGTTTAAGATGAAACCAATTTTTTCCCGTTAATAAGATGGATTTTTGACAGCAATGCATCTTCCAGTAACAACAAGCACAATTTATAATTGTATACTCTAATACATTAGTATAGTGACTGTTGGCACTCAAACAATGTGTTTAAAAATTATAATAAGGTTTTCAGTAATACTAAACTCGCAGATTTAATTCTTTTTTTATGTTTGATATATTTGTACACTATCTTCAATGTAATAAAACATTCAGGAAATTTCTTTCAGATCAGATTTATTGTCACAACTTAAGACATTTTTTTCTAAAATTTAGGGGCGGGGGGCTAATGGCCCCTTGCCCCTCCCCCTAGAATACGCCCATGCACCAAAAAGCGTAAACTAGTGAAGTATTCATGGCTTTGTTATTCACGTGGACATATGCTGACCAAACATTGACGCATTGGGTACTTGGTCTGGAATCCACACCTTTACAGTGGAGGGGGGGCTGGAGGATATCGTGATTTGAGGCTTTTGAGACCCACTGACCGTCTCGTTTTTCCTGCTAGCCGAATATGTCTGCTTCCTGACCGAAACCCGTCCTAGATAAATTGAGCCGACGAGAAATTTAAAGCACGTGATCTTCTACTAAAAAGAAAAAAAAACTAATGACGTCATGATTTTTATTTCTAAGTATCCGATTAAAGGGCAACTCGTTGGAAACATTCCATTTAATTGAAATGGATTTTTCTGTTGCTCTAAATTAGAGAGAGCGACCTACTAAGGCTGCCTGCAATGGAACGTCCGCTGTTATTTTAGAAACACTGTATATATCAATTAACACACCGTTGTTAATTATTGTTTATTACAGGGCTACATATCTCCGCTACAAAAATGAATGGCGAGATTGTGAATAAGTGTTGTTTTTTTTTTTCGCATTTGGAGATGTTAATATTTGAACTTTTATTCTGAAAAACTTTTAGAACAAATTAAATTGAGTTTTTAGCGATGATTTTTTTAGGCGTTTGTCTCAACATAAATACCCACAGGCCATAATGAATTCGATAGGTTTCTCTTCCTTGCTCATCTGAAGCGATTACAAAATATGGAATAGTCGTATTGCATAGCTGTTACTGTTACTGTTTTAGCTTCTGTTTGGGTGGGGAGCGTCTGTAGTAAATAAGACATGTAAACAGAAGGAAGCTTTTGTGCTGTTTAATTGTGTAACCTCTGAACCTTTGCCGTGCACCCTTCTGCAGACGACCGGTTACAATTTACGCAACTGTCTGTTTGAGGCAGAGGTCTTTCAAACGATACACCTGGTAAAAACCTGCTATTTAATCAAGATTACCTTGGCTTAAAAGTCTAGAAAGCTGAATATATATTTGCTAAGGCTGGGGAAATTAACGATTCTAAAGATTAACCTATTAAAATTAATTTGATCGATTAATATTCGATTAAATTTTTTATTAAAAATTCGAATACTTTTGTTTCTCCCAACGTATTGATTATTTTTTTTTTGGTTGCTTACCCGTATTATTATTATTTAATTAGACGTTCTGGATATCGAAGTTAGTAGTGTGCTCACCTCGCAATCTGAGGGGCGTGGGATCGAGCCCAAGTCAAAGCCACAATAAAAAATGTTGAAGAATGACTATCGCTAAAAAAAATCCTCCGCTGACCTGAAGAGGAGATGGGCACCGCCAAGGTCTACCAAGCCCCGAGAAAGTTCTAAAGGAAACATTGAAACCCCGACGACCATAAGGTTACGTGACACACACACACACACACACACACACACACACACACACACACACACACGTAAAAAAAAAGGTTCGTCTCCCTTATTTCTTCACAGCAAAACAATTTGGCTGTGCTACCTCACAAAAATTAGGTAGCCATGAATTACCGCAGTATCCGATTTAACGAAATAATGAATTACGAGTTAACGGGACCTATGTATGCGTTTTATAGTTTATCTAAATTGATCAATTGATCAATTACATTTTATCCGATTAGGCAAATAAAAATTGTTTAATTAGTACCAGCCCTAATATATATATTTAAAAAAGATGCCCGCGGCGTAGCATACGCCGCAGATTTGCTCATAGATAGAGCAAAGAAAGTGGAGGGGTGAACAGACACAAAATTACATCACGATGAAATCAGAACAACGCGAATGAACCTCGGGGGCGGGGATAACTGCGACGCATTGTTAATCTGCAAACATATGCACTGTGGTTAGCTACTTGCAACCCCGCAACACGCCAGCTTGCCAATTATAAACTAATTGGCATAACCTGACAGAGGTCATTCGTCAAGCTCATTCCCACTCGTCTTGTGCTTGTTATGGTGAACGAAAAGAAAGTGAGAAATGAACGGGCACAAAAACAAACATTTTCAAAAATTAAAAAAGTAATGTCTCAGCTGAGGATTGAACCTGCGACCTCCGTGTGTTAGGCGAAAGTTATAACCATTACACTACGATTTATGTTAGTTTCTTGTTCTGAAAGAACACAGTAATTGACTTCAATTCAACGAAATTTTGAATGTTTACTTCCTTTTCTTTCAATCTGATTGGTCGGTGGGGTCAGAGGTCAGACAGCTTGCTACGTCTTGTCCGGTATGGTTGGACCATGTAGAGAATTATATATGTATATATATATATATATATACGAATATATATAAGAATTATCACGAATGTCTGTCTAAGCGTCCTCATCAAGATGATAGCATGTATTGTATCTGTTTACTATCTGCCCTCGTCTCTATTGCTAACTAAATAGATACATATGGATGAAAGCACTTTTTTTATTCTCTATGCAAGAAGTAACACTTACAAATTCTCGTTCTTGCCGACTGGAATTCGTGACTTGAAATTGGATCAAACCAGGAACACCAACTCTCTACAAATCTATAAAACTATAAAGTTATAACAAAAATGCAAGACTTTGCATTAACCAAGTATGAGCGTTGGACGCATAAACTTCTGTAAATAAAGAGCGTCTGTAATAGGTAAAATATGACAAGACAAGATAACGGGGTTGAACGGCTTACTTCAGTTCTATTACAAAAGGATGCGTCCATAGAGTTTATGCTAATTTGTAGAAGAATTGGTTGCTTTTTTGCATCTGTGGGATTTCTGTCTTTTTCTCCAAAGCCAGGTAACTTCTTTACATTTACTTCGAGGTTTTTTTTTTGTTGTTTCCTCGAAAACGCCCACCATGTTTTGATCTTCTGAATACCTGCTCCGATGGTCGAACGTCGTGGGTTCGAGTCTCCATGAAGGCTGGCTTTCGTCCCCTGTGCCACCTGGCAACAGTTGTGGACACAAAGGCGGCGGGCAACAGCGTGGTCCCTCATAGCCATGACCTGTGAACGCTGCGCAATTAGCAGAACGTAAGACACTAACCCTAACCATAACCCTAACAGCGTGGTCCCTCATAGCCGGGACCTGTGAACGATGCGCTCTTAGCAGAAAGTATGACGCGATAATTTTGTGGGTAGAAAAAGCGTCTGCATTGCATAAGCCAGTTGAACAACTAATTCTCTTAAGAGAGATGTATGGAGCACTCCTCCTAAATGCTATAGCCATGACCTGTAACCTCCTAACTCTAACCCTGACACTAACACTAACCCTTACCCTAAAACTAACACTAACACTGACCTTAACACTTACCCTAACACTAACACTAACACTAACCCTAATACTAATCTTAACCCTATCACTAACACTAACCTTAACACTAACCCAAACATTAGCCTTAACACTAACACTAACCTTAACACTAACACTTACACTAGCCCTGACACTAACCATACCACTAACCTTAACACTAACCTTAACCTTAACACCAACACTAACCCTAACACTAACCCTTACCCTGAAACACCAGATGATTAAAACCAAAGATGACACAATGCTGTTCAGATTTAATCCTGAGCGCAAAGAAAATAACTCTAGATAAAAACTTGAAACATGTATCAATAAAACGATCTGTGGGGCTAAAATGTCTATCTTAGCTTTACTTCAAACTTCTCCTGGGGCTAAAATGTCTATCTTAGCTTCACTTCTAACTTCTCCTGGGGCTAAAATGTATATCTTAGCTTCACTTCTAACTTCTCCTGGGGCTTAAATGTCTATCTTAGCTTTACTTCTAACTTCTCCTGGGGCTAAAATGTCTATCTTAGCTTCACTTCTAACTTCTCCTAGGGCTAAAATGTCTATCTTAGCTTCACTTCTAACTTCTCCTGGGGCTAAAATGTCTATCTTAGCTTTACTTCTAACTTCTCCTTGGGCTAAAATGTCTATCTTAGCTTTACTTCTAACTTCTCCTGGGGCTAAAATGTCTATCTTAGCTTTACTTCTAACTTCTCCTGGGGCTAAAATGTCTATCTTAGCTTTACTTCTAACTTCTCCTGGGGCTAAAATGTCTATCTTAGCTTTACTTCTAACTTCTCCTGGGGCTAAAATGTCTATCTTAGCTTTACTTCTAACTTCTCCTGGGGCTAAAATGTCTATCTTAGCTTCACTTCTAACTTCTCCTGGGGCTAAAA
>MUZC01004539.1:0-21075 GCA_002072015.1 Radix auricularia | reverse complement strand
GGGGGGGGGGGGGGTGGTCAAAGCTTTGTGATGCAATATTGGAGGGGGATCGGGTCTAGGTTTTTATTACCAAATGTGGCATGTGGGAGGGGGAAAGTGTAAAAAAATCAACTAAAATCGCGTGAAGTCATTTATGGACGGCCCCTTATCCCAATGCTTCTTCCACAATTTGTAAATTTCAAAATACTTTTATTTTTCTGGGTATAAATTTCAGCTAAACAGCTGTAAGGCCGTTTCATAATCAAATGAAACTTATCACAATAAGCAATATCAATAGATGTAACTAAATGCGATTCAACAGGTCCTTTTTTCACGCTAATAATTTAGTCATTTGTAAATTTGATAATTTTATATTACATGTATTTTGTTTAATGAATACTTGCGAATAATAATGATAAACTGTTTTTTTGCATTTCATGCTGCTGTGATACTGTTTATTATATTTATATTTGATGTTATTTACCTGTTTACATAAATCTTGTGGCTGTTACTGTTTAAACGATTTTTGTTTGTGTCAAATTGTGAGACATTTTAACTCCTGGATTGAAGCATTATAATTGCCAAATAAAGTTTACACAATCATTAATTGGATACACTGGAATGAAAAATAATTTTGAAGTAATTGTATAGGATTTTTTCTTTAAAGTGTTTTTGGAAATTGAATTTCAATGAATTCTGTTTCGTATTTTTGATTTGAAATATTTAACAAAATTATTCTTATGTAAAAATTAATGAATATTTTCTCATGTTTTGCAGAATTTAAATCAAAAGAAAATATCTCATTATCTTTTACATAAGACCTCATTGTGAACTTTTTCCATAGTCCAAATATCAAAGTAAAACTTAAGACCTAATTATTGGTCCAGGTATCAAAGTAAAACTTAAGACCTAATTATTGGTCCAAGTATCAAAGTAAAACTTAAGGCCTAATTATTGGTCCAAGTATCAAAGTAAAACTTAAGACCAAATTATTGGTCCAAGTATCAAAGTAAAACTTAAGACCTAATTGTGAACCTCAGAGAATCATCTTTTCAGTTTACCAAGTACTAAGCAAAACATTGTTAAGCAATTCATTCTTTTACAATTTTTAACTTGTTGCTTACAACTAGTATTATTTTAAATTTGTATGGTGGATATTTGTTGTAAGGTAGATTTTGTTTACCTTCAACCTCATTTCAGATAAGAATTTTACTGGGCTTTTACTTTTAGTAAATTTTTAGGTAAGGCATGAGTTAAAAATAAGGAGGAACTTTTAAACTTGTCAAAAGAAAATTTTTAGGTAAGGCATGAGTTAAAAATAAGGAGGAACTTTTAAACTTGTCAAAAGAAAATTTTTAGAGGCTTTTTTTTGTTTTGTCCCACTCATTTTTTTTTTAAAACCAAAAATCTTTATCTGAAGATATTTCTGCTTCACATAAAACACACTTTTGCTCTCTTCTCCATGTGATACCAGCTTGAAAGTAGACAGACATGTTTATTCATTTCAATTTCATATTTTCTACCCATTGATAGTCCCAAAGAAATACAACAGACCCAACAGTACAGAACAGTATGTGGTTGTGATCATTTATCCAAACCATTCTCCAAGAGGCGCCAACAGTGTTTTTGAAGAAATGGTGTAGGCCTGGTTGAGGAAATGGTGTAGGCCTGGTTGAGGAAATGGTGTAGGTCTGGTTGAGGAAATGGTGTAGGTCTAGTTGAGGAAATGGTGTAGGTCTGGTTGAGGAAATGGTGTAGGCCTGGTTGAGGAAATGGTGTAGGCCTGGTTGAGGAAATGGTGTAGGCCTGGTTGAGGAAATGGTGTAGGTCTGGTTGAGGAAATGGTGTAGGCCTGGTTGAGGAAATGGTGTAGGCCTGGTTGAGGAAATTGTGTAGGCCTGGTTGAGGAAATGGTGTAGGCCTGGTTGAGGAAATGGTGTAGGCCTGCTTGCAGGGCAGAATTTTAGTTTTCTGGCGTGTTTGAAAATCAAACCAAGAACTAGCCCTGTGACCTACTGTCATCTCACTCTCAGATCACTGCTGAGGGCTTTCCAAAATAATTTTGGACCTTGCCAGTACTAATTAAGTTTCTGACCAATGTCCTAAGAATTGCTAGCAAAGCTTGACTAGAGACATTTGTGATATAATATAAAAGGAAGTTTTCCCAAATTTTTTCAAGTTAAATACTTCAAAGTTATATAATTTTCTATCCAGATTTCTACCAAATGAATTTATTTGAACACATTTTTAAAAATAATTTTTTTTAATGTGTATTTGAAAAAAAATTTTTTTTTATAAATTGATCAGTTGCATGAGATTGTTATTTTTATCTTTTAGTGCAACATAGTTAAGGTATTAGTCTTTCTTTTCAGAAGGAAAAAATTTTTTTTTTAAAGAAACTACTAACTTAAACTCACATTGGCAACCTATATGATATCACAGAGGCTCTAAAGGTCTGAAATCACCTCACAAGTTAAAAAGCGCTCATGTGTCAGTTTTGTTATTACTTTCTACCATTGTATTTTTAGTTGTGTGTGGGGATAGCCAGGATTCTGGAAATATGTTCACAGTTTTGAAGATAAAAAAATACTCATTAAACACCACTTTAGTATAAAAAAAAATGTGTGTAAATAAGTTGATATATGATTATGACATCATAATAATGTGATAATGTGCACTAAAATATCTCACAACATCTTGATTGTGAACTCTGTAAGTCAAATTGAAAGGGTGTGTTCCATAAATGTGAGTCTGTGTGTCAGTAATTTGTTGTTAGTCTGGGGGTGATCCCAATACCAAAACTTCTTTCATGATGTACAAGACGACAGCTCGTCAAATGGAATCTTTTGACAGCAATGAGAGGACCTCATGTAAATCAAATAAAAATAAATAATCATTGTGATCAATATTCAATCACGTTTGTCCCAAATTTATTACAACAGTTGTTCTTATAAGTTCTTTGTCTTTGTTCCCTCTAAGGTTCATTGGTCCATGTGCAAAGTAAAAAACTTGTGTGTAAAGTTGCCAGCCTCCGTTATTTGTTCAATATTTTATAAAATTTGCTGCGCTGTAATTTTAAACTGTGCAGTGCGGCGGCGGTCCGATATTTTTTTTACAACATATTTATGTCCAATAAGCTATGCCGAAAATTTCTTATTATTTGATTCCTTCATTCTAATGAGTACATATAATCATAACTTCATTTGTGCTTAGCCGCAGTGTAATGGTCATTTTGTTTCAAGTATTTGATTTTTCTAGATAACAGGTTTACCGCAGTTAATTCAGAGAGACATCAAGTGAAGTCGATTTTTTAAAGCCCCTCACAATTTTAATAATCAATTTATGTAAAAGAAACTTAGTTTATTAGAAATATTCCTTTTTTTTTTTTAGGGTTAGATCTAGCATTATAATTATAAATAATGATTAGTAGTATTATTATTTTGGGGTTATTTTATTCAACCTTTTAGTCATTCTTAACTAATATAAAATTTTTAGATACCCAGTCACAAGTTTAAGTTCACTTGAAATTAGCTGAAGAATGTTTGTAAATTATTTTTAAGGCAGAAAATATTAATTAAAAAGCACCAATAAGGTTTTCCAACTACGGTTCATGATATAATATTGAACCATATTTTGCTTATTGAGAGCAAGAGTTAGCATTGCTTTTTACTTTTATTTGAAAATATAAATAACAAGAATCATAATATATTTTATTGTTCACCACCTTAGTTTACTCAAAAAACTTAAATACTTTGGAATCTCAGGTCCCTTACATCACTGGATCCAAGATTTCCTATTGGGTAGGGAGCAAACTGTAATAATTAATGGATCTAAATCTACACCAATAAAGGTTAACTCAGGAGTTCCACAAGGAACTGTCCTAGGTCCCTTACTATTTTTAATTTATATAAATGACTTACCCAACAATATCTCAACAGGAACTAAAGTTAGGTTATTTGCTGATGATTGTATAATCTATAGAACAATCAAGTCAGAACAAGATAGCAAAATTTTACAAAAAGACTTAGATGAATTAATAAAATGGGAAACTAACTGGAGTATGTCTTTCCACCCAGAAAAATGTCAACTGCTAAGAGTAACAAAGAAAAAGAAACAAATAAATTCAAAATATTTCATTCATGGAAAAGAACTAACCCAAACTAAAGATGTGAAATACTTAGGAGTCATAATAAATGAGAAACTATCTTGGAATCCCCATGTCAATGAAGTTATTAAAAAATCAAACAAAACCTTAGGCTTTATAAAAAGAAACTTTTACAAATGTAACAAAGATATAAAACTGAAATGCTACCTCACCCTGGTGAGACCTATACTAGAATATGCATCTTCTGTATGGGACCCATCCACCAAAGAAAATATTGATAAGTTAGAACAAATCCAAAAAAGAGCTGCAAGATTCATTACTGGAGAATATTCAAAACTGACAAGAGTAACACCGTTAGTTAAATCATTAAACCTTGAAACACTAGAGGATAGAAGAACCAAGAGTAAATTAGTAATTATACATAAGGCAATTAATTCTAATTTAGAAATACAACACAAAGATAACCTAATACAACCCTCAAATAGACATAAAGATAAAAACACCTTTCTTATTCCATATGCAAGAACAAACACATACAAGTTTTCTTTCTTTCCGTCCGGTATTCGGGAGCGTGGAATGGGTTGCCTGAAGAAACCAGGAAAGCCACCACTTTATCATCTTTTAAAACTCTAGTAAGAATACAGGACTAAACACAAACCATAGAAATACGTAGGACGCAATAATCTTCTGTACAGAAGGAGCGTCTGTAACATATAAGATAAGATAAGATTGTTTATTTTTAACTTTCTTCACACTGAATCTATTTTTACTACTGGAATTTATAAATAAAATTAATAATAAACATGACAAACTCATTTATTAGAAATACAATATCTTTTATAATTACTATTAGCTACAATAGAGTCTTTTGCATTAAAACAATTTCTCTATCACAATGCAGTAAAAGCATTAAATTAACTTGAAGACAAAGAAGTTTAGGAGGTAATTATATGTATATATTAGGGCTGCGGAAATTACCGATTAATTTCTCGATTAATCAGTAAATTATTTTATCTATTAAAATTATTTTAATCGATAAAATAGTGATTAAAAATAGAAAAATGTTTTTTTTTTTTAATGAATAATTAATAATGGTTTTTATTTTATCATTATTTTTTTACATACAAACTTCTCCTTTAAGGGAGTTCAGAAAGAGTATACTTTGAAATAACCTTTTTTATAAGGGCAATGTTTTTAGCTATTTAAAATAACAAAATTGAAATTCATTGACATTATATTGAACTAGATTTTACTTATTTTTAAATATATACCCTAACAGCCGTACGTGTTTTAAATTTAATTAAATTAAATACTTAGGTTATGGGCATTTAAAATAATGCAATAAGCGGGCACAAAATGTGAAGGAAAACAAAATAGTAATAAAGAGATTATGAGATCTTAGAAAAAAAAATCATAACTTTCAAACAACTTGGGATAAAAAGATGATCTTTATGTTTTTACTAATCATCAAAGAATTTCTATACAGCTGTATTGCTTTTATATTTATAAAATTAATTTGAAATTTTCATTCAAGTGCCTCAACTTTAAAACGTTATTTAACTTGTTTTCAGTGCTGTTTTAAAAATAACTTAATGCAAACACTAATTGCCCGTTTACATTGCTTCCCTTGAAATTTTCAGTTAAATGACATCATACATCTTTATTTTTAGCATAACGAAATTATCTATTAATTAATCGGTAATTTTTCAAAAGTTAACGATTAAATTTAATTTAATTGATAACAGCCCTAGTATATATATATATATATATATTAAGGCTGTTATCAATTAATTTAAATTTAATCATTAACTTTTGAAAAATTACTGAATAATCAATTAATAATTTAGATCAACAGCTAAAAATAAGATGTATGAAATCACTAAACTGAAAATTTCAAGGGAAATACAAAAACAGGCAATTAACATTTTAAAAATTTAAATATAAGAGCTTATTTTTAACTTTACACTTAGATAATCTTTTATATTGATGGAGAATTTTGTACTTAAAAAAAGCAAACTATTATTAATAATTAATCATTTATTAATAAATCGGAAAAATTATTTAAAACAACCTCTTAAATTTAATCACTATTTTATCAATTAAAATAATTTTAATCGATAAAAATTGTTACCGATTAATCGAGAAATTAATCATTAACTTCCACAGCCCTAATATATATATATATATATATATCTTTTTAAACATATTCAATCCATATAACATAAAAAATTAATAAGATCTTTGAAAAGTTATGATAAAAAAAAATCCATTAGTTCACTACCACAATATAAAAGTCAGAGGTACAATTTTTTAAAATGTTTTTCAACAAAATTCCAATTTCATCAAAAGATTAGTTTTCTGATTTTATAAAACTGGCACATACTATGTCACAAAAACCTTAACATTCAAAAACATACCCTCTGCTTATGGTTATTCATTTCAAGTATAATACCTAAACAGGCAGAAGTTTGTTGACACATGTCATAAAAATCTATTGTCTACCCAACGCACTGGCGGTTCCTGTTTCTTCTCCCCAATCATTGGCTAGTGTCACAGGGCCAATGAAGCCCACGCGAATATCAGAAGAAAGCCCCCGTATGGTGTCACCTTTCGAATGGCCATGTTGCTGGTAATGGCGTGGTAGTAGCAGCTCCCACAGAACAGGACTATCCCTGTGGTCATCAGTGCACCACTCTGGACATTGAGAGAAAGCAACCATATTGATCAGCATTTCAAGAAAACAGATTTACTATCAGAGTCTTCAACATCAGTGAGAATTTTCATGAAAGATTTTTTTTACAAATGTATATCAGACTAATGTAGAGCCAAAACTGCAGTTATTTAAATTGCCATAAAGGAAAAGTAATTAAAATATTTCTTAACTACTTACAATTAAAACAATTTTTAAATTTTTTATTATTACATTGAAATTTTTTAGTAATTTCACAAAATATCAATATATAATTTGAAGAATGTTACAAAGATGTAAAAAGGAAAAGAAGTGTGAAGAGAAAGAGGGGTATCCCCAACAAATTTGATTTAACTCATTTGCTCATAAAGCATTTAAATGCATCTTTATTGGGCCTGGATGGACACGATCAAATGCATCCGTTCCTATAGAGATGAATTCTCACATTTTTAGTTAAAAATAATATCAGAATCCTGTTATCCTCGAGACTTCCGGCTATTGTGTGATGCTATGAGATTTCAATATAAAATACTGGATGTTTTGATCTTGTTTCAATCTCGATCCATGAGTGATATAGTTTGTCGCGTCTTTATCTAGTATGCATTCTCCAGAGGTGCCAAAAACCTTGTTATTGCTCTTAAATCTTCATTTTTTTCACAGTGTGTTTTATATTACTGTTAAGCTTGATTCATTTCTTGATGCATTAATTCGTTTTATTTTTTAAGATCAACTAATACCTTAAAAAAAAAGAAAAGCAATTTTGAAATGGAATCAAAAACTTAGGGAAGTCAGGAAAATAAAGTAGATACCAAAGCAACCCTAAAGGAGCAAATGACTTAAAATGGAAACACATTTCATACTCCTGTGAGGAAGGCCATGTTATTGGTGCTTCCACTTTGAGGGCTACTGGAGTAGATCACCGGTACTTACCAGAACAGGCTTCCTGGCGAAAGGCACAGCTAGCAATGCTAATGTGTGTATGAAATGGTATTTGTTGGCGATCTCAAATGTCTGCAAGTTAAAAAAATTTCCTTTTAGCTTTTTTTTTAAAATGTAGAGCATATTTTAAAATGTATCTATTGAACCTACCCTGATATTAATTACTGCATATTCACTTTGATTTTTAAGATACAAAAGGGTCACACTTCCAAAGCAAATCCCTAAGTAAATCAAAAGTTGTTTTTTTAAATATGCACAGGATATGACAGCAAAAATTATACACTGCGCAAAAAAGGTTGTTGATTTAAGATTTTTTTCCTTCAAATTAATTTTTATTGGATCTTATTCTCTTCTGTCGACACCATAAAGAAAACTATAATTTTATAACTTAACAATTTTCTGTTATTTTAATGGATTTGTCATATAGGTTACTACAATGCTTTTAACCTAACTATCATGCATACATATTTTACTTTTAAAAAATATTATCCCTGTGATTTGTGGGTTCTTGCAGAACTGACCTCCACGGTGCTGAGCGTGAGAGGTAACAAATTATGTAATAGCATATATGAGCCTTTAAGTCACCTGGCAATTGAGATATTTTGACCTGAGATAATTAAACTATTTAAATAGGAGCGATTAATTTGTCAACAAATTATTCAGAAAAACTTACAATAACTTACATCTTTGAGTTTAGGATCAACATCTTTATGCCTAAAAACTTAGATGAAAATGAAAAGATCGTTAAAAATTTGTCAATTGGTATGGGTAGTAGCATAAAAACATACCTTGATGTAGAGAATGTGGTTGTTTTCAAAAGCGTATAATTAGTCTAATTTAGAAAAACTGATTTGGTTTCCTTGGAAATAGTATTATTTTAGATTTAAAGAGATGCGTTATACCCTATTTACTAAAAAATTTATTTCAAGTGTAAGTAATAATAAGAAAGCGTTAAAATTTTGAAACATTCATTAGTAACAGATTTTGATTTCTACTAAGAAATTTTTTAATTTACGAGTCAATTTTGTTTATAAAGTATGCTGCATTAATAAGTAGGCCTTAGCCTTAGCTAATATACTGTAATTACTATATCATCAACATTACACAAAATATTAGTTCATTCTAAAATGAAACAAAAAAATAATAATAACATGAATAAACAAAGTTCAATGTCATTAGGGTGTACACTCAGACACAGTCATAGTTAGGTTGATAGTTTTAGGTCAGTCTTAAAGGTTAATTAGTACTCTTTGTCTAGCATTTCGTAGGTAGTTGGATTGATTATTTTTCAGCGAGTGAACAATCTTTGCAGAGTCATATGCCCATTGCTCAACTTTTTATTCAATTAAAAATGTAAACAATGCATGCGGCAATAGCATTTTTCTCTCATTTCTTAATTAAATATCTGTGGCATGTATTGTTTTAAAGATTTTTGAAGACTGAACATCACTATGATTTCTCAATATAAGGCTGAGAACGAGGTTCTCTTTAAGCTGTGCAGCCGCGCAGATATCTGAGAGACGCCGCTATGGAGTTTTGTGTAAAATATTTCACAAAAAATGGATGAGGTGCGTGTGTCCTTTAAAAGATAATTTTCCTAAGTTATTTAACTTTGCATACAGAAGGAAAGTTGGCTGCGACTGTTGGTACTCAACTACAAGTAGCTTGTAGAGTGCTATTGGCTATTGGCACTTAACTATTTTTTCGCTCTTTTCATATTTGTAAAGTAGATTTTTTAACATGTAACTAATTTACAAAGGTTCAAAATAACCTAATTAGTCCATTGTCTCTGTGCACATGCTTTGCTGCACTATGGAATCTTTTGTGGCCTCCTATGAGATCTTTCTAGTGGCCAAAAAGATCATTCATGAATTAACTTAAGACGCAGAAAAGAATTTTGCCAGTATCCTTTATTAGTAGAGTACAGATTTTATAGTCTCTCAGTAAATATTTAAATAATTTGAGAACCTCAATTTAATTATTATTAATTATTATTAAGTAACAGTCAGATAAATAAAAATAATACTTCTGAACATTATACTCCATGATTACCTAATTTAATTAACGTCTTAGGGAACCCTAACCTCATAAAAAAAATTATAGGGCATTGAAACTGGTATCCTGATTGAGTTTGAAAAGACCAAAGCGAAAAAAAAACATTTTAAATCTCCATCCCAAACTCCTACCCTACTCCACCAAGCACAACAATCCTACACACTACCATGTACAGAAGAATTAGTTTTAGGTCATGTTTTAAAAAACTTCTTACTTAAGTTTACAGTTTAAAAATCTTTTTTTTTTTTTCAAATGGAGACTTTTGTACAGAGAAAGGGAAACTATTGTTAATTATTAATAATTATTACTAAATGTATACTATTACCTCACATATCTTGCCTACTTTTAATCTATATTTTATCGATTAAAATAATTTTAATCGATAACAATTGTTACCGATTAATAGAAAAATGTATCGATAATTTCCGCAGCCCTAAATTAATTATTTAATAATAAATAGGAAACATTGCCTTAAACAATCTCTTTCATTTTAATCGATATTTTATCGATTAACAAAATTTTAATCAATAAATTTTTTTACTGATTAATCGAAAAATTAATAGTTAATTTCTGCAGCCCAAGTTGTGAGTATATTTTTGTTTTTCTCTAGTTCAACAACTCATTGGGAAGAATTAAATAGTGTTGTGCCAAATCACAGTAAAGAGGGAGTATGAAACACGCTGGATTGCCAATCTGAAGATGTTAAAGCTGTTTTTGAAGGACTGCGTGAACTAGTAGGGCTGCAGGAAAAATTATCAGAAGATGACAACTTACATCAGAGGTGATGCAAGTATATTAAACTGGTTTTGTTACATTATTGGAACATCAAACTTAGGAAAATTGATCGTGGACTGAAATCTGACCTTGAAACGCTAGAGCAAGAACTTCACAACATTTGTGATAATTGGAGCTAGATTTGGGTAGACAATGAAAAGACAAGATGTACAACTTGGGGAATCGAGGTTGACAGAAGGATTAGATGGTCCTGGAGGTTGCCTGAACAATTAGCAAGAGATGCAGGACTTTCTGCAAAGGAAGAAGCTTTATGTGTTATGAACAGCGTAATTGATACACTACAATGTGAAAAATAATACGGTTTTTATGTCTAAAAAAACCTAGAAAGCAAAATTGGATTTTCTACACGTCAAAACTCTTCTCGCTGAGAAAAATGTTTATACACTTCGTAAAAATTGGTTAGATTTTGGAAATTTCTACGACACTGACATCAATGGTCACAAATCGCTCAGTACCCGGACTGAAAATCTAACGGAGACTCTTTTGGATCTTCTTGGTTTTATTGTTTCATTCGGAGATAACATATTTCTGAATCTGCGCATTTCACTCCAAGTACTTCGAACATTTGCTGTTTCCATTGTAAGCTGTGAGCGGTCCTTCAGCAAACTGAAGCTTATTTTATCTTAATTATTTGTTTCAATGGAATGAGATCATCTGAGTGATCTTGGATTCCTTAGCATCGAAAGAGGAACACTTGAGAATAATAATTTTGACAATGTGATTGAAGAGTTTGCAATAAGCAAATCATGGAGGATCAATTTGTTGAAGACTATGTCTATTCCTTTAATGAATAAATTGTAGAGTATATATTTTTAACGCAATTTCCCTTGGTACAAATTCCGTTTATATTTTTGAAATTTTCGGCCTGTCTTTTCAAGCTTTGAACAGCAACTCCACCTGATAGAGGGTTTTGGTCTTTTGCAAATATGTTAAAGAGCCCAAGGATGTGCACGGGCTAAAAAAGTACCGAAAAGTTTTACTGGATTTCCTGGGGAAAAAATCTGTATTTTGTCAATTTTTCGTCAACCATAACATGTAACATTTATTCGGTTAAAACAAACACCAAACAATAGCGTATAATATTTAGAACAATGTTGGAGAATGAATTTTTCAAAAATCTCTTTTTGTTTGATACCCGTAATTTTAGCAGCAATTTGTAGATATCATTTGTTTTGTTTAGTTTCAGAAGAATTGATTTGAAAAGACTTTTAATGTAATCTAGAATGATATTTAATGGGGTTTTCCCGCTATGTGAATGCTAATGTTAGACTGTTGCGTGGTTAGTATTATAATTATATTGATACTTGATACACTCTTGGTGTGAATCGAGAATGATTTCCCTTACATGAAAATGGAAATTCTTTTAAAGAAATAGCGTTTAAATAATCATTCGAGTTTTTATTAATTGATTTTCAAATAAATTGTTTAAAATCGTAAAGAGAATTATTGGTAGGCACTTGGGTGAAAATTTCAAATTAATTTTAAAAATATAAAAGTAATACAGCTGTATAGTGTCTTGTAAATGATAAACAAAAACATAAGGATCAACTTTGTAGCTCAAGTGGTTCAAAAGTTATGAATTTTTTTCTAAGGTCTCATAATCACTTTTTTTACTATGGCAATGGCGTTTTTCTCTACATTTTGTGCCCTTTTTTGGGTCATTTTTATAATGCTCATAACTTTAGTATTTAATAAGATAAAAATATAACTTTTTTAGGAGATATAACTCTTGTTATTGTTAAGAAAGTAAAAAAAAAAAATTTAATTTTTTGTATATTTTCCTCATAAAACAGCTGATTTTAAAGTTTACACTTTAAAAAAATCTTTTTCTTTTAAAATGTAGCTTTTCTTTGGCTATTAAATTTATCATAATTAAGCAAATATATTAGCAAATGAAGTAAATATTTTTTAGAAACATTGGGTCAAAAAAGAACATTTAAACGAATAATGCAAAGATTAATTTATTTGATAATTGGCGCTTAAACTTTTTAATTTACTAATTTCTATATAGGCAATAATATTCCACTTCAAAATTATTTCAAAATATAGATGATCTTATTTTAAACTATTGATAAGTCTTTAACAACTACAGTTTGTTACTCCACAGTGACTTTAATGTGACTTCTTAATTTACGGTTAAAAAACTGTCAAACATAATTTTTTTTTGAAATTCACATCAGTTATTCAATATGTATGCTTGTTTTTAGTTAAGTTTAGTAATATTTTGTGAAATTAATAGATTAAATTAATGTGCTAGAAAGTGTTTATAATATGTGAATTCTATGGATTAATGTGATGTGAGTATATTACAGGAAATTTCATTATTAAAGGTAAGTACCTTTCTAGTTTTATCAAATGTAAAATATTTTATTTCTAAAAATATTTCTAACTAAATCATAATATATACTGCATAACTCATAAGCACAGTAGGCCTAAGCCTAAAGCTTACAAAACTGATTACTGAACAAGGCACAATAAGTTAATACATGTATTAATTAATAAGTATTATTAATAATAGTAACAGTACAAGTACTTGTAATAGTTAATAGACTAATTCAAATTACAATATCATTATTACTATTACTCATTTAAGATAAAAATAGATTGATTGATACTTATAATACTAATACACATTTGACATGAGCAGCAGGATAAAGTATAAACACATCGCTAAACTTAATTTTACAATTAACGGTAATTGGGAAGTTTCTAATAAACGTGTCACGAGTTAAAAAAAAAAATTTGACCTACTTAGGCCTACTTACAAAAAAAATGAAGTATTTCTCAAAAACTATTTGACCTACACTCTTCAAATTTGAATATGTTTTATTTCAAGTAATGAATTTAAATACTACTTAATTTTAAAATTGACACATTTCTGTAAAAAGAGTTATTAAATAGTGAATAGACCAAGTTATTACAATCAATTTTCGAAGTTGAAACCTTGCGAAAAAAAATCCTAAAAAAATGTCAATGCAACAAACAAGAATACTTTGTGTCATGTCCCAGGGCACAGATGACCCTAGGCTAGCTACAACCACTGAGTCTGATAGCAAATTTAATTAGTTTAGGATGTGGCTAGCGCTACGACAATTTTGTCGTAGCGGCAGACGACCCGGTCGGATGTTGCTAGCGTTACGACATGTCGTAGCGCTAGTCAGGAAACTAGTGCTACGACATGTCGTAACAGCAGACGATCCGGTCGGATGTTGCTAGCGATACGACAAGATTGTCGTAGCAGCAGACGAACCGGTCGGATGTTGCTAGCGTTACGACATGTCGTAGCGCTAGTCAGGAAACTAGTGCTACGACATACGCAACTTCTGCTACGACTAGTTTTAGTCACTCTTTGCAGTAAACACCTGGAACTGGAAAGAATTAAATCTTAAGAAACTCTTCTGTAAATTGTAAATGCATAAATATATTAAAATACGACATTATTTGTGTGTGTATTAATTCTAAAATCTAAATTTATTGAAATAAATTTTTAAAATAGATTTTGATTTAATTTAAGTATTGGTATACCGATTATAAGAATATCAGCCGATTTTGCTATACTATAGTATACTTGTGTAAGTGATGCCGATAAATTAAAATTTAGAGTACCTATACCGTAACGCCTAAAGCCGTAAATGAAAATCCGCAAGCAACTGATTCGCGCATAATCGCAAGAATGTAGGCCTAAAATAATTCGTTTCGTGTGGAATAATAAAATGTGCCGTGTGCAGACATTTCACAGGAAACCATTCCATTCATCCTTCTACATCATTTTCACTCTATTACTAATACTATTACTATTGAGGGAGGGGGGCAGGTAATAACCGCACAGGCCTCCTCATTTACTCGCCTTTTTTCCCCATTACTTCGTGCTGCTGTTTGTGTCCGTTTTCTCAGCGCTCCCCCCCCCCGCCTCTCTTTCCACTATTTATGACGAGCAAGTCTGCGGGGCATGATACGCTATGCCTCATTCGTCTGACAATGGCTTCAAATCCCACCCCCCCCTTCCCCCGCTTGTGTTCAGCACTTTTTCGCGATGCCTTCAATTCAGAGAATTTTTCAAAAATATCTTTCAAACAAATTTAGTAACAGTAATGGTTTATAGTCATTTTTTAAACTCTTGCCTCACCTTTTTCGTTGGTGATGCCGACTGAGTGTCAACTTGCGAATCAAAAAGAAAAAAATAATATTAGCATACTTAAATACAGTTTTAGTCGTAACTGTAAGTAAGCACATAACACATTTTTACGACTGTCGTAGCAGCTGACGACCTGACCGGTTGTCGTAACGCTAGCCAAGCATATGTGGATTGGCTAGTGTTACGACTAGTCTAAAATCTAAATATTTTTTATTTTAACAGATTTAGTCAACGTATCTGCTTTTCAGAGTAATAACAAAAATTATTAGCTTACTCATTATGATGTTTTAAAAAAAATAATAAATTAAATTAAAAAAAAAAAAAAAACATGACGGCGGCGGGATTCGATCCCGCTATCACTAGTGTCGTAACATTGCAGAGCAACCCGACTATCACTTGATCTAGCTAAGCTGATGTGAACCGGTAATTTTTTAAAATTATAACTGTTTTTCATTTAATTGCTCAATCTAGATTTTCTTTTAAACCTTTAAAATTCATTAATAAGCTTATCTAGTGATTATGATATTTCATTATGAGAATTATGGTTTAGTATTTAAGTATTAGTAATAGCATATTTGAAAATACAAAAAATTGTTTACGACATGTCGTAACTTGTCGTAACGGCAGACAACCCGGTCGGATGTTGCTGGCGTTACGACATGTCGTAGCACCAGCCACATCCGCCCGGGTTGTCTGCCGTTACTTTGTCGTAGCAGTAGCAGTTCAGTAGACACTCCGATTAGTTTATTAGTTTAAAAAGTTTATAGCAAGTTTTGCTAGATATTGAGTTGACATTGAAATTTTAAAAAAAATTATCTAACCATGTGAGCCATAAGCACCCAGTGCTACTGCAATAGCCCCAGAAATTCCAGCAAAGCGGATAAAAATTCTTGTAGAAGGTGGTAGGCCTATCATTTGCACCTGCTGAATTATCACTTTCTCAACCTCAGTCTTTCGAGGTAGGACAGAGGGCAAATTTTTAAAGACACTATTGACAGCACCTGAAATTCCGTTCCAGATTTCCGCCATGCGCTTACGTTAACAATGATAATTAATTATTCATTAAATAGTTATTTATTTGATCAATAACCTAAATAGTACATAGAGATAAATGCCCTATGGCCTATAAGTTGCCTATAACTTTTGGTTATTGAAAACTACGACTTCTATTTCATTCCACTCTTTCATGAGTAAAATAGAATGACTTCCCTTGAGAAGGAAATATAGTATCGCATTTTATTAAAATTGTACATGTATTTCAATTAAATATATGGTAAAAATACAAAAGCCAAATATTTGGCATTTGATTCCCTTTTCTGTTACACAGTTTGAGTTATAAAGTCCATTTAACTATATAATACAATTATAAGGTGGATCGCGGTTATTTAAAATGAGAAGTTATCAATGGCTCTTAATTATTATATTTTTTTGAAATTCGAAAGGATCAGAAATCGGATTCAAAAAAAAAAAAAAAAAACACATTGAAAGAAAACAACAAAAAGTTGTAAAAGACAGAAAAAACAAAGTGGCAGTACTTTTTTGTTATAATTTTTGACATAATTAAATCCTGGCAAAATAAAATGTTTTTTTTTCGGTCACAGGGAGGACAATACTGTTGCCGTTGCAAAGAAAGGCAATATTCCGGACCAATGCTTGCCAAGTACGATGGGGCACTCAAAGAACATTGTATGAAAAAAAAGATTTTTTTAAAAAAGTCATATAAAATTCAAAATGAGCTCATATCAATTTTAAGAGATATAGATCGTGAAAGATCGGTATTGATCTATTGTATTTGATAGTTAATCATATGTTTCACATCACCAAACAAGTCCAATTGTAAGATAAAAACGATTGAAAATAAAGAAGTAGACATTGCAGACTCTTTAAACATTTTCATTGAAGTAAAAGTGAACCTGATTACATTTCTGAAATGAATTTAATAAATGATGATCTTAAATAACAGACAGCAGAGATTCATCATGTGTTAATACCTCTTTTTCATGGCTGGAAAGTTTACATGCATTTAAGAAAGACGCTACAACATAAAACTGTCAAATCTCGCCTAAACAGTTCATTAAATCTAATCTGTGTACATGATAATCCAACTGGAACGAATTATCTAATTTAGTTCCCTAAAAGGCTGTTACACATTCTTATTTATGCCCATAACCGTTTGGAATATATAAATACGTTACAAGCAATGCTTCAGGATACGAAATAGTGAATATACGATAGAGCAATTTTGAGATTGTTTTGAAAGCTATAGAAAAACTGACAAAGTCAGAAAGAAAAAATCTCATCAGACCAACAGACTCAGGAACTTTGCTAGTCACAATAAAAATCTGTTTATTATTGAATAATCAAAGAGACATAAAGATAAAAACACCTTTCTTATTCCATATGCAAGAACAAACACATACAAGTTTTCTTTCTTTCCGTCCGGTATTCGGGCGTGGAATGGGTTGCCTGAAGAAACCAGGAAAGCCACCACTTTATCATCTTTTAAAACTCTAGTAAGAATACAGGACTAAACATAAACCATAGAAATACATAGGACGCAATAATCTTCTGTACAGAAGGAGCGTCTGTAACATATAAGAAGAAGAAGAATCTATGACTAAGATGCCTGAAAGATGCACGTACTGTAAAGCGCTAAAAAAAATGTTAAGCAGAAAATGTTCACAGGAAAATTAATGGAATACTTTAAAAGATGCTTTGACATGTAATATAATTGTTTGTGGAGACATCATCCTTTTAATCGAATCCTCATGTAAAAGTACCAGAGAGCAAACTTTTGGTAATAGAAAATATGTATCCATGTTATTTAGAAGAAAAAAAAAGTTGAGAAGGAATCTCTATTTTTCAAAACGTATTTTTTGTACCATCTGCTCTCCTCCTTTGCCACATTCTCCGACATTTTGCCACATCGTGTCACTTGAAAGGTAGGACATCTGTATTCATAATATTTTTAATTTATTTTATTCTGTTTTCATTGTTTGCTTATTATTTATTTTAATTAATTATAAAGTGCATTTTTTTTTCAGGATTAAGGAATCCTACTTTGTTATTCTATAGTTTTCCAAATTTTCAATTTTTAGTGGCTTGGAACGAACTGTACATGTAAAATTTAGTTCGATATACAAAAATTCAAGATGCGAAATCCACATCGGAAATGATTAAATTCGTATCTCGAGGTAACAATGTACTTAAGAGTATTGAACTCATATTTATTCCTTGGGAAGCGGGCGGGAGNAACTTCCTTTCCTTCTGACTATTGCGTGCCTATATTGTTCCATGGGGGGGGGGGCAAGCCGCCGAACTTCCTTTCCTTCTGACTATTGCGTGCCTATATTGTTCCATGGGGGGGGGGGGCAAGCCGCCCAACTTCCTTTCCTTCTGACTATTGCGTGCCTATATTGTTCCATAATATACAATATTTCACATGAGATGAATATCTCTCGGAAAACCGGAAACACATTTTTCATTAACAGTTATCCATGTTTAAGATCAAGCGTCTCTGATTTTTTTACTTTTTTTAACATGAGCAATATACACATAAATGTAAAGAGAGTCTTATATACATATAGTTATAACACGGAGCGGGTGGCAACGGGTTTTCACAAGACTTAAGCCTAATGTCACAACCTCTTGCAACCGTTACTAATTTAAACACTTTGCCCCCTCAACAATTTTAAATTTTATTTGTTTCTGCCTTTAACTTTCAAGCATAGCAATGTCCCTTCAGAATGAAGGAAATATTTTCATGAACAATTGAATGTTGTATGTAAGCTTAATATGCAATGTACAACTATTTCACTAACTTCTATCTTGCGTAATGGTATCGGAGGCGTTCAACTGAAGAAATTTGGTGCTATTCCGCCACATACACGGTTCCCCCAGATATACTGTTCTGCCACACACACGATTCCGCCACATATACGGTTCCCCCAGATATACTGTTCTGCCACACACACTGCCACACACACGATTCCGCCACATATACGGTTCCCCCAGATATACTGTTCTGCCACACACACGATTCCGCCACATATACGGTTCTCCCAGATATACTGTTCTGCCACATCGCCACATAAACTGTTCCGCCACATATACGGTAACAGGCCACATTAATAAACCGCTAACCAGAATATACCCGGGTATAAACTGGCCTAGGCCAGAATATACCCCTCCAGACCAGAATATACCCTTTTGACATGAGGATATATATAGTAAAAAAATGGATGAATGTGTATTTAGACATTCTATTGGTGTTTTAGCTTTGTTAGAGAAGTTTAACTCATGTTTTAAGTAGGAAAGATGTTTAATTTACAATAAAATAATATTAAAATAATTTCTATTATTACGATGTCTGATAGGATAGTCGTTTTTAGAATGGAATCAGCGTTTTTTTTAAAAGTTAAATTTTTTAGTTTTATTTTTTCTTAAACTTGACTAATTCAAGCAATGCATTAATTGATTGTTAAAAAATTTATAATTTAACTGAGACATTGCCTGAAGTTGTAGCTTTTCAAACGGTTGAGAAAATTTATTTCGTGGACCTCACTTATTAATCAAATCATTGTGTTTACTTGTTTTGAGTATGGCAATAAATATATATTTTTAAAATTTTGAATTAAATCATGTACGAATGTTTTGTTTGATTTATTTTCATCTAATACATTTTAAATTTTACTGGCAACAACGGTTTAGGCCTCTTTTCATTTGTTTTTGAAATAATAAAAAATAGCCTGGCGCCTACCCCCCTCTTTTTTATAAATATATCTAATATTCGCTGATCTGCATAGGTAGTCCAAACTGATTTTATTTTTTAGGATTTTATAATTTTGGTGTATTTCATTTTGTAGTACTTTTTATTCTAAGACATTGGGAAAAAAATTACTGAGTTATCTTAAAAAACAAAAAATTTATGCTATTTTCAAATTTTTTGAAAAAAGGCCAAAATCGGCATTTTTTCACTTTTCAAAAAAGGTCATTTTCAAAGACTGGAATTTTCTAACATAATTTACTGAGATGTCTAGAAATTGGTAAAGTTACAACAAAGTTTATAATTAATAAGCCCAATTTTTTTGAAGCCTCTACATTGATTCATTCAAAAGTAATAAAATATTTAAAAATTGAAAACATCAATTTTTTTTCATTTTTATTTTCCGACCGGAAAAGTGTAAAATGCACAGTTTCAAAAATTCATATAAATTTATGCAACTGACATAAATAAACATACCATACATCAAATTAAAGGTAATTTTAACAGGAACAATGAGTAATGTGAATCAATAGCATTGAAGTACATTTACATCCATTAAAATAAGTTCAAAGATACCCACCCCATTAAATTTTCAAAAATTGAAGTTTTTAAAAAAATTATAAAAAATGCTTGGCAAAACACTATTGAGCCGAAGGCATTTCAAAATGTTCTCAGATGAATCTAATTATAAAAAAATGAAATGAGAGAAATCTTATTAATGCTTAACCCCATTAAATTAGCTTTTAAAAAGTGGCATAAATTATTCACAAATGTAAACATAAAAATATGTCACCTCGTCACAAAAATCAATATATCCAACATCTAACATCAAATTAAGGTATTTTTAATAAGCCTAACAATTTATGTGAATGAATTTCAAGATGGAAACAGTTTAATAAACTTTAATTGATAAAATCCTTAAAACTAGTACCCTCATAAGTACTAACACTAAGTACTAACACGTGATAATTAAAAATGCTAAAATTTAAAAATTCATAAAAAATTATGCAATTGACATAACTCAACATACCATACATCAAACTAAAGATAGTGTTGATCAGCACAGTAAGCATTATGAATCAATAGCATTAAAGTGTATTTACATGAATTAAATTAATTTCAAATATACTGGACCCAAGTTATGATTTTTAAATAATGACGTTTTTAAAAAAAATAATTAAAAATGCTTTGCATTAAAAGAATATGACAAGACTAAAAGTGTGGCAAACATCGATTGACTTCCACAATGTTGCTTGTCGTATTACCGAACCTTTATCCGAAGCTCGGTTTGCCTTTGCGGCGTCTTAAGAAATTCAAAAGAAACCTTTATTAAAGTTTAATAAATTAATTTTATTTTATTAATAATTGCAATTCATTTTTACCTGTGTTACTCTTATAACAGTACGGTCATCTTTATTGGATTTTGCATGTGTTGGATGGTCCGCTTTTCATGCATTCATAATTCATGTATTGTTCTGAAGCACGGATTGTGTTCTGTATTATCTGTATTGAAAAGAACTTCTGACCTCGTCGCGACCTATTATTTTATGTTAAACAAGCCGCATTTCCTTTGAAAGGTGTAAATATAAATAAGTAGCATGAAGTTGTGAATG
>MUZC01004538.1:610643-623397 GCA_002072015.1 Radix auricularia | reverse complement strand
AGTCCAGGCTTCTTATGGTGTGATTTGACTAGAAAATTCTTTAGGTTTAAGTGATATAATTTTACGGAATAAATACGAGCATCAGTAGATCAATGTTTACCTAGAATTATATTTAATTATGAGGGTTTGGTTAAAGAATTAACCTAAAAGAACGACAGGATTTCTAGCCATGAATCTCAGATAATATATCAAACTGTAATAGGATGGTTTGGTTAACGAATTAACCTAAAAGAACAACAGGACTTCTAGTCATGAATCTCAGATAATATATCAAACTGTAACACGATAACACAAGTAATCCGATGGCTGATGCTATTGTGCTCCTGTCACCTTAAAAGAAAAAAAAATACTGGCATATCTGGTGATAATAATAAAACATTGAATCATATCAGTAGTTTTATCGTCACCAGGCAGTCACGTGACTTCTAGGGCTGTCAATTTTTTTAAAAATGCTGCCCGGGTACCCCTCCAAATTTCGAACGGGTATCCGGGTTACCCATTCAAAACATCGCATAATTTTCACTGTCATACAGCTATACTATGCAACCTAGCCACCTTCCATGCCCCTTATTTCTCAGTAACCACACGGCCGACATCTAAAAGTGATGTCACGTGATTTTGGCTGATTTAAACCCCCCTCCCCGCCATTGTCACAAAAACTTTAAACCCCCTTAGAACAAAGATTTGCAGCCGCGCCCCCCTCCCCCATAATAGCTGTACCTCCTTTTTGAAAATGAGCATTTGTGAAATAACTTAATTGTCACTTAAGTTTGTATTTAATTTGAAGCTGAACTCTATTAAATCGATACACGTGTACATTCATGTAAATCGTCAATAAATAAATTGTAAGCATTCAAGTTTTTAAGTGGAACTTTCATTTTAATTTGCACTTTTTGATGTGATGTCACATTTCTATAACACACACCCCCTTCGTCACAAATGTATGATCGCCTTCTCCGTAGGTACTAAACGTCATTTTATTTTATTAGACTGTTAGTAACTAATTTATTGACTTTTTAAAAATTACAAATTTAGGTGTATTTTTTTTTTAAATAAAAAACGAGGCACCCTTGGGAACGAACACGCAAAACAAAATCGAATGGGGGGGAAGAGGGGGGAGATAAACAACGTCTACAATCGGAAATCCTATGTCGGCGTATTTCAAAGTAACTTTAATGTTTAAAGCATGGATGTTTTTATTAACAATACCAAACACGGTCTCATTCATCTCTATGCAGTCCCGCCCCACGGCCGACGACTTACCCATTTCAAATAGTTAGTAACTGATAAATTTATTAACTTTAAATACAGACAACCTTGTACATCAGTTTTTCTAGGTCAACACGTGTTAATTCACACAAGAAGCAAAAGCGAATGCAAGGGGTGTGGGTTATATGAATGAAGGGAGGAGATGGGGGTAGATAAACAACATTAGCTAGTATCAGTCGGCGTATTTCAAAGCAAAGTTACTGTCACAGAATAATTTATTTTTTTTACTAACAAACGCCGCTTTTATCTCTAACATCATTATTTTTGGTTGAGGACTTTTATTTTCCTTATCTATATGATTCTTTTAAAGCGCCAAAACCTTTTTTGTGTTTGCGATTTCTGTTTCACGTTGAGAGAAAAAGATATATCAAAGTACAATTCCCGTTGACAGATATTTCTACTTAGATATAATTTACTGCATTAATTTCAAACAAACATTTACATTTAAAAAATTATTTCGTAAAAAAAAAAAAAAAAGCCGAATGGGAGCCAAAGTTTGCCATTCGTTAACATAGACATTGAAGTTACATTTTCACGTGTACCCGGGCGGGATTTTACTACCCGGGTAATCTGATGTCAACGGGTACCCGGGTCCCGGATGCCCGTTGACAGGCCTAGTGACTTCATATCATTTTTAGTCTAGTATTTAAGTGACAGTCATCAGGTGTTGGCTATTTCAAGCTACACAGGACTTCACGTATGTACAACCATTTCTTTTTAAGCGAGACAAGACTTGACGTATGTACCACTATTTCATTTTAAACTGCACAAGACTTCACTTATATACAGCTATTTCATTTCAAACTACACAAGACCTCAACTTATTCATTTTCTCTTATATGAAACTGATGTCCAAACATACAACAAATATAACGTCATCTATCTCAAATTTAATAATAATAATAATAATATGATAATGTATATAGCGCTGTATCCCAGCAATGAGCCGGGCTCACAACGCTTAACGTAACATTGAGATGACAATACATATATCAATAAAAGAAACATTCATATCATTCTCTCTAAAAAATGACAATAAGTTACACATCAGCTACGGTCTCAAATAGACCGCAACCTTAAGAGGCCATTCATAAATGACGTCACGCGCTGAAGTGGGTGATTGCCACATTTGTGACGAGGGGGAGTTTTTAATAATGTGTTGTCAAAAACGCGCAACATAAAATAAAAGTTCCACTTAAATATGTGATTGCTAACACTTTATTTAATGACGTTTTACTTGGCAAACGCGGGTAACGATATTATAGTGCAGCCTTACAATAAAGAAATACTCAAAGACACAAAATTGATCTGAAACATGCTCATTTTCAAATTGAAACTATGGTTTAAAAAGGGGGAGGTGGCTAAAGCTTTGTGACATCATGTGGAAAAACGAGTCTTAGTTCTTATGACGATGTGTTACGATGGGTAGGGGGTAAAAACGAGTCTTAGTTCTTATGACGCTGTGTTACGATGGGTAGGGGGTAAAAATCAGCAAAAATTGCTTGAAGCCATTTATGGCTGACCCCTATAGTACACCATATGATGTTTTTTATTTATATAAATTAATGAACATGAATAAATAATTGTAATTAAAGCTATGAAAAGGTAGGAAACATCTCTACCATAGCATGCGTTATCTATGTAACCAGTAATAAAAGGGGCCGCTTAAAATAGTATGCCTATAAATGCACACATGTAAAAACACAAGATACTTTCTCAAAGGCCAGAAGAAAGTTACTGAGGTCAAAGGTTCAGACCACTCCCACCGCCCCCCTATGAGGCGACACGTATTACAACAAATATTACCAATTGATATGCCTTTAGTCAGTACTAATAGATAAATGATTTTTTTTTTAAAAGATAGTGTATACATTTAAACATATGTAAACATTTACTTACTAAATTTCAGAATAAATATTTTTGTTATGGTGTCATCTTTTCAAATTAATTTCAATACCTTGTTCTATGGTCAATATTGTAAAAAATTGTATGGTCTTAAATCACTCATTGTGGAACGAAGACTTTAAAAAAAATCAAATTCAGTTTGGAGAAGCCCCTTTCATAACTAGCAACAACTGATAGCAATTGTTGAGAAAATTCTTAGCAAAATTACAATTTTTCTGTTGGGCACACACTTTACCAATCTGTACCGTTAAATACATTATAATAGATAAAAAGGTCCCTCCTCTCGTTTTTTCTAAAGTAACGCCTCTTCTAGAAGTGTAGGTAAAGGTGTAAAAACAGGGATCCTTTTTCTTTCAGCATTGAAATTTGCTTTTTTAATGTGCAAACAGTTATTTATTTGATGTACAAATTCTTCATGTATTAGGTTACATGATATTATATAGGAATATTTTCTAACAAGGTTATGCACCTTATCAAAGCGTTCTTTTATTTTCATTTAAATTCTATCTATTGATAAAACAATTACCGTTGCCCTTCTTGTTCTAAAGATATAACCACGTCTTCTAAATGTTCAACACTCATATTTCTTAACAAAATGTTTTGGCTGATATAACAGCGATTTGTATAAGAATAGCATTTTGTTCCATGAAACGAGTTGGCATTAATTTAAATAAATAAATAAGAAAAAAAATAATAATAACTAACTAAATTGAGATTATAAGATAAAACACACCCAAGGAAAAGAGTGCATAGAATCACAAAGAATTCCTGCATCTGATCTCGTTTCACTAGTTACTCCTTCAATTGTCAGTTTTACATGTATGCCGAATGCGGTGTTAATTAACGGATCAGTTTGAATACTTTCATATTCTGGTCATAATTCAAATTATTTGCACATTACTTTTATTGGATAAGCGTAAAATTTTAATAAATAACTGTATTCTCATTTTTGGTACTTTTAAGCAATAAAAACGAAATAAATTTAAAAATTCCCTTTCCTTACAATACTATTATGAAAACTGAAATAGTAACATAATTTACTATTTACAAGTAAAATATAAGTTTGCAAGTTTGAACAGCCATGTCATGTAGGAACCTGTGCGCGAATCATTCTGCGCATCTGGATATTCCACTCAAAACTGCCGTGACTGTATTAATAGAAAATATCTTTCGGCCAAGTGGTGACGTGTCTTTGTATGAGGTTTTCATATAGCTATTACGTATATCGCTTGATTTACCAAACAAATCGATACGTTTTTTGCGCGAACTTACATTTTTTAACGAGTTTGCATTATTTATAACAACCAATATGTAATCAACAAATGTTGTATGACCCGTTAATTATAAATCGAAATTATGAATATTTTTGTTTCACCATTACTTTACATCTTCAAAAAATTNATCTCGTTTCACTAGTTACTCCTTCAATTGTCAGTTTTACATGTATGCCGAATGCGGTGTTAATTAACGGATCAGTTTGAATACTTTCATATTCTGGTCATAATTCAAATTATTTGCACATTACTTTTATTGGATAAGCGTAAAATTTTAATAAATAACTGTATTCTCATTTTTGGTACTTTTAAGCAATAAAAACGAAATAAATTTAAAAATTCCCTTTCCTTACAATACTATTATGAAAACTGAAATAGTAACATAATTTACTATTTACAAGTAAAATATAAGTTTGCAAGTTTGAACAGCCATGTCATGTAGGAACCTGTGCGCGAATCATTCTGCGCATCTGGATATTCCACTCAAATCTGCCGTGGCTGTATTAATAGAAAATATCTTTCGGCCAAGTGGTGACGTGTCTTTGTATGAGGTTTTCATATAGCTATTACGTAGATCACTTGATTTACCAAACAAATCGATAAGTTTTTGGCGCGAACTTAAACTTTTTTTTACGAGTTGGCATTAATCATAACAACCAATATGTAATGAACAAATGTTGTACGACTCGTTATTTATAAATTAAAATTATGAATACTTTTATGTTTCACCATTACTTTACATCTTCAAAAAATTAAAGTAAAGGGAAATGGCTTTACTTTTTAACTGCACGCAAATATCACCCTCAAAATCTGTGCCGCCCGGGACGGACCGCCCCCAGCACCCCCTCTAGCTACGCCACTGTAAGTAGGTGTAAAAAAATAATTACGCATACGCGTTTAGTTGAGTCAATGCACATGCACATATATTCCTATACTTCCACCCGCAATGTTATCAGGTGAAAATCTATACATTTTACTTCTGCGCAGCAATGTTTAAAAAACCAAAAGATCTACACAATAATTGTATTCAATATATTGTTATAAACAACTGTGTTTCTTAGGATCAAATAGCGTCATATAGTGCTGATATATAGTAACAACTTTTAAGTAGAAATATAGGAAGCCATTAATATACAAGAAAATGACAAGAATTGTTGTTTTCCTTTAAGTAAAATGTTTTTAATGATGAAGTGGTATTATAAGAGATTTTCCACATACGCACATAATACACATAAACAAATATATTATATATGTAAAATTTAAAAACAGATGATTGAAGCGCTTTAGTTTTATTAATAAAAGTACAAAATGTACAGTGATCCCATAAGTGTAAATAAAATGTTTGTGTCCGTGTACTTGTACTCAAGCCAACATTTAACTATTTTCTTCAAATAATTTGTATGCAAACTTTAATGGAGCGAAACATAAATTAATGCCAAGTGCTAAAACCTTCAAGACTGCACTTAAGTCTCATCTTTCCAAAACTTTTTAAAAAAAATTAATGAAACAACATTTCTTTTACTTATTGACGTATTGTCATTTATGTAGTTAGTATGATATGAATGTTTATTTAAATAATATATGTAGTTTTATCTCCATGAAAAGCGCTGTGAGCCCGGCTCCTGGCTGGGAGACAGCGCTATATAAATTATAATATTATTATTATTATTAATTTATTTTACCTTCTGCATATATTGTTTTCTGTTAATTTTTGTTGGGTGACTTGTCATAAAATAAGGCAGATGTGCTTTAATTTTTTTTTAATGAATATCTTTCTGCAAATGTGTTACTGCCAGTCGAATCTTGGATATTTTCAAAACTTCTAAGTACAGGTTACAAGCGCATAATCTGCGAAGTGAAATTTTACATTCAAAAAATAATTTGTATTTAAGTTTACTCAAAACAGACCATGAGAGATGATCTGTTGGCAAGTGATGCAGCGGTCACAGGCCACGGCCACGCATTACCCAGCCGCCTAACTATTTTTAATCCATGGTCTTTCTGCACAAATTTATGATAAATATACCATCAGTATAAAGCCTGCTAGCCGTTACTTACATGTAATATTGCAGAATTTGCTTACATATCCCCTCGCACATCCATGTAAGCATTTAACAGTGATATGATGGCATATATTGTCTCCGTCTACCCCTATTTCTGAACAATTTCGGTTGCAGTTCAGAGGACAATTTAGACTGTACGCCCCTGGGAGACATTCTGAAAGCATGGAGCGTTTAATTTTTATTTAGGCAGCACCTTCACGGGCAACTACTTACACACTCATGCTCAGTTTTTATAACAGTGTAATTATAATTCTCCATCTATCTGTACGTATATTTCTAACCATGCACACGGTTATTTCTTGCCATTTGTACAACAATTCCTTAAAGAATAAGTACATGTACAACTATTTGCTAACCTTTCGTACAGTTATCACCCGTGTAACCGCTTACAAACCCAAGTAAGCACGCGCCCGTGACACGGATCACACAAACTTCCACCATCATCATAGCTGCCATGGCAACCACCACTACACTTTAACTTGCAGTTGTTTCCATATCCATTTTTAGGGCATTTTGAAAGAAGCGTGTCTTTTAATTCGAAAAAAAAAATTGACGTATAACTTTTTTTCCTGTTGAGATCTGGTTGGGTAAATCTATATATATAAAAATCAAAGTATGTCTGTATGTGTGTGTGTGTGTGTGAGTGTGTGTGCTTGTCCGTTGTAACTGACTAAACCATTCATCCGATCGTCATGAAAATTTTTGAGATTGTTGAGTACCCTTCCGGAATGTTAACTGACTACTTTTGTTCTCAATCTAACAATAATAGGGCGCCAGGGGGACCTTAATGTAGTTTTTTTGCTTATATGAGCTATATAAAAATTTGTTTAAGCGATAGCTATTTGCTAAATTGATGGATCTTAACCAAACTTGTTTTATAAATACTTGATAGTAAATATTAAAATATTATATGGCACTAAACTCCTAATGGAAACTCCTTCAGGGTGGGGGGCCCAAAATACCTGTTTTTGTAAGCGTTTAGATAGTATCCCTCAATTTAATTATTAAAGTTCTTGAAAAAATAATGATAAATGTACCTATTATTATCCATATTGAAATGAAAAGAGGTTTTGAACTTGATATCTTGCCCTGAATGGGCCCCTGGGGCCCTTAATGTCGTTTTTTTTTGCTTTTATGAGCTATGTAAAATTAGTTTTTGCGTTTGTTACTGAGTAAATGAATGGATCTTAACCAAACTTTGTATACAAAAACTATGTGGCTCATATTAACATAATTAAGGCCAATGAACTTCTAATGTCCATTTTATCGGGGCCGGGGGTCCCACATGTCTTTTTCGAAAATTTTAAAGATATTTTTCCCATTCATTTTTTAACGATCGCAATAAATATATCAATAATGAAACGGAATTAAAATGAACAGATTTTTTAAATTGACATCTTGCACTGAATGTGGTCGGGGGCCCCTAAATATGTTTTCCTTCTATATCTATTACTATATAAAGTGTGTGTGAGAGTGTATGTCCCTTATAGCTAACCATGTATTCAATCGTTAAGAACATATTTCAGACCGTTGAGTCCCCTTTCCAGAAGAGTAACTGGCAATTACTTTCTCAATTTAACACTAAAGGGGAGCCGGGGGCCCACAACGTCATTTTTTGCTTATATGAGCGATATAAAATTAGTTTAAGCGTTATCTAGATGATAAATTAATGGATCTTAATCTAATTTTGCAAATATATTCTTGATAGCCAATATTAAAATACCATATGGCCCTTAACTTCTTATGCTGGCTCCTTCGGGCTGTGGGAGGGGGGGGGCAAAAATACCTGTTTTTGTAAACGTTTGACATTTTATTTCCCAATTTAATTATTAAAGGTTTAGACAAATAATGATAATCTTATCCATTTGTATCCATATTCAAATGAACAGAAGATTTGAAATTGACATCTTACCTTGGATGGGCCCAGGGGCCCTTAATAGCATTTATTTTGCTTTTATGAGAAAGATAAAAAGTAGTGAATACATTACCTACTGAGTAAATGAGTGGATCTTAACCAAACTCTGTATACAAAAATGTGGTAGCCCATATAAAATTACTTAAATGCAATGAACTTCTAATGTCAATTTTTTGGGAGCCAGGGGCCCCATGTGTCTTTTTTGTAAATTATTAAGATATTTTTCCATTCATTTTTGAAAGATCTCGGGAAATATATCAAAGATGTGAAACTGAAATAAAATGAACAGATTTTGGACTTGACATCTTGCACCGAATGTGGCTGAGGACCCTAAATGTGCTTTCCCCCTATATCTATAAATATGTATATGTGAATGTGTGTGTGTGTGTGTGTGTGTGCATGTCCTTTATAGCTGACTAAACCTTGTATTTGATCGTAATGAAAGTTTTGGAGACTATTGCGTACACTCCCAGGAAGTTAACAGGTAACTTTCTTCGTCAATTAAGCACACATGGGGTGTCGGTGGTCCAAAATGTCAACTTTTGCTTATATGCGTTGTATAAAAATAGATTGAGCGCTAGCTACTTGGGAAATTGATGGATTTTAACCAATTTTTTAATTAAAAAAACAACTTAAAAGCCTCTATTAAAATGCTATAAGGTCCTGAATTTTTAATGATTAATTCTTCGGGGCTGGGGGTGCCAATTGTCTTTTTTTAGGGGGGGGGTGGTTAATGTTTAAGAAATTTTGGCCATTCAATTTTTAATTAAAGATCTTGACAAATAATGAGAAATATATTCATTATCATGCAAATTGAAATAAACAGGTGTTTTCAACTTTACATCTGGCATTGAATGGGCCCCATCGTGTCATTTTTTATTTTAATTAAGTTTATACGTTAGGTTTTGTGTAAAAGATTTGATCTTAACCAAAATTTGTTAACGAAATCTTGGTAGCCCATATTAAAATGCTATTGGGCACTAAACTTCTAATGTAATTTAATTTTGGGCCGGGGGCCACGAATGTCTGTTTTTGGTATATGCATAAGATATTTTTCCTATTCAATTTTTAACAATCTAGAGGAATATATCAATGATGAAACTGAAATTAAACGAACAGCTTTTTGAAATTGACCCGTGCGCAGAATGGGCACAGGGGCCCCTAAATGTCGTTTTGTCCTTTATATTACCTTTACAAAAATTAGTGTTAGCTTAAGTTACTAAGAAAATAACGGATCTTGTCAATCTTAGTACATAAAAACTCAAGAGTCTAAAAATAATTTCTATAAGGAACTGAACTCTTAATGTCCATTCCCTTGGGGCAGGCGTACCCAAATGTTTTTGTAATGTGCGTTAACAATTTAATTTTCCAATCAATTTTACACGATATTGAGAAACAAAGCTTGAGTACAATGGCGATAAAAAAAAATTATCACTTATTTTAGAGCCCGGCCCCTTAATTTCGATTTTTTTTTCAAAGCTTTTTATTATTAATTTATTTATCTATTTGCTAAAAAACTTGGACTTTTTTATCACAATTTCGTGTAGGTTTTTTTGCATATTAGTTTTTAAAACACCACTCATTGTATTCTTAAATAGTCATTTTTACTGAGATAGTTTTGAGCTTTATATCTTGCCGTATATTGGCCCTGGGGCCCTTAATGTAGCTTTATGCTTATAAAAACTCAAGAGTCTATAAATAATAACTATAGAGAACTGAACTCTTTATGTTCTTCCTTCGGGTAGGCTTCCCCAAAATTTTTTGTAATGCACGTTAATTATTTAATTCCCAAAAAATTTTACACAACATTGAGAAACATAGCTTGAATATAAATTATCACTTATTTTAGAGCCTGGCCCTTTAATGTCGTTTTATTCTTTTTTTAAGCCTTTAAATTACTGTTATATTTATACATTTGCTATGAAACTTTGACTTTTTTTCACACTTCCGTGTAGGTTTCTGGAATAATTGTTTTTAAAACATAATACTCATTGGATTCTTAAATAGTCATTTTTACTGAGATCGTTGCAATGCACGACCGGGTCTGCTAGTCATTTATAAAAATTAGCACAGTTCCTTGGTGCAGATTTTGATCCATTAATATTACAGTTTGCTCCCTACCCAATATGAGGAAGTCTTGGTTCCAGTAATGTAATGGACCAGATATTCCAAAGTATTTTAATTTTTTTAGGTAAACTAAGGTGGTGAGCTTTGTCAAATGCTTTTGAGAAGTCTATTAATATTGTATTTATTTGATCATTATTGTCTAAGAACTTTGACAGTTTCTCTATTGACCTATTAATTGTGTTTAACAAGATCTGTTTTTCCTAAAGCCGTGTTGATGTGGGCTAGGGCATTATATTTGTCAAGGTGGTTAACTATTCTACCATATTATATGATACTAGTAAGTGATACAGGCTTGTAATTACCATGGTCTGAGTTTTAACTATTCTACCATATTATATGTGGTCAAGTAGTTTACAGGGATTACTAGTAAGTGATACAAGCATGTAATTACCATTGTCTGAGTTTTAACTATTCTACCATATTCTATGTGGTCTAGTAGTTTACAGGTGATACTAGTAAGTGGTACAGGCCTGTAATTACCATTGTCTGAGTTTTAACTATTCTACCATATTATATGTGGTCTAGTAGTTTACAAGAATGGAAAGATGGTGCCATCTTTAAACTGCCAAAAAAGGCGATTTGTCGGACTGCTATAATTGGCGTGGAATAACTTTGCTATCTGTGCCAGGAAAACTTTTTTGCAGTGTCCTACTGGAGAGAATAAAAAAGTCAATAGACGAAAGGCTCAGAGAAGAGCAAGCGGGCTTCAGACCACATCGGTCATGTATTGACCATATATTCACACTCAGAACTATCATCGAAGAATCTGTTGAATATCAATCCCAGCTTATTATAAATTTTGTTGATTTCCAAAAAGCTTTTGACAGCCTCCACCGACCTACACTTTGGAATCTCCTTAATATCTATGGTTTCCCAACAAAATATGTTAACGTTATAAAAGCTTTTTATGCAGATTCACGTTGCTTTGTGAAAACAGAGACCGGGAATTCTGACTGGTTCCCAGTCGAAACAGGGGTGAAGGTGGATGTGTCATGTCACCAATGTTGTTTGGAATAGCAATCGACTGGGTCATGCGGAAATGCGCAGATGGCAGATTAGCAATCAAATGGATCGAAAACAATATATTGGAAGACCTTGACTTTGCAGATGACCTGGCTATCTTAAGCTCAACGCATTTGAACATCCAAGAAAAAACAGATCGTCTCCAGCACTTTTCAAACCAAATTGGTCTTGAAATCAACACAACCAAAACAAAAATCATGGACCTCACCAACCAACCCAATGATATAAAAATTAATGATAAAACTATAGAGAAAGTAACCAATTTCACTTATTTAGGAAGCAAAATGTCGTATAATGGAGATTCAACATCAGAGATAATGACTCGAATTGCGTTGGCGTCAAGTGCTTTCAACAAACTCACAAATATTTGGAGATCAAGGACAATAAGACAGCATACAAAACTTAGGCTATTCAATTCCTGAGTAATCCCTGTACTAACATACGGATGCGAAAGCTGGAAATCAACTAAATATATAGAAAAAAAAATTAGTTTCATTCGAAAACAAATGCCTCCGAAAAATTTTAAATATAAAATAGAGTGATCTCAAATCAAATGAAACAATAAGAAAAGAAACCAACCAAGAATATGTTTAAAATTTTATAAGGAGAAGACGATGGAATTACATCGGCCATGTTCTTCGAATAGACAAGAGAAGACTCCCAAGTCAGGCCCTCATGTGGACACCAACAGGCAAAAGAAAACAAGGAAGACCAAAAGAAACCCCGCGTAGATCAATCATAAGAGAAAGCTCAACCATGGGTCTAAGAAATAACCAAGACTTGATACAATTAGCAACGGATCGTCAAAAATGGAAATCCATGACCTCTGCCCTATGTGCCGTCTTCGGCCCGAGAGAAAATAACTAACTAACTAACTAAGTAGTTTACAGGTGATACTAGTAAGGGATACAGGCTTGTAATTACCATGGTCTGAGTTTTCACCTTTCTTACAAACTATACGAAGAGAAATCATTTCTACACACATAAATTCCAAAAAATTTCTACCATTTCTGATTTTTTTTCCATGGTGGCAATTTGCTTTTTATAAATAGCATTTTTGAATTTTGGCACGCAATAAACAACAAAAAATTGCCACCACGAGTCTATTGTAACATTTAATTTTGATTAGTTTGGGAATGATAAAAGTTCTGTAGTAATAATAATAATAATAATAATAA
>MUZC01004538.1:577762-592767 GCA_002072015.1 Radix auricularia | reverse complement strand
ACATTAGCAGCTAACTCTAATTTCCTTAACTCTATTTCTTTATCTTTTAAAGCTAGCTGGGCTTCTATTTCCATTTGTTTTAATTTAATCTGAAGTTCCAAATCTGATTTACCCTCCTCGGGTCTAAGGGTTTCTAAAAGGTCTTCAGAAAACACTTCCTCGTTTACATAATGGATTACAATGTTATCTCTGATTTCTTGTTTAAGGGCATTTGATTTTATTTTTAACCCTAACTGTTTAGAAATAAGGACCAGTTCCTTCCTAGTAAAAGCATCAAGCTCTTCCACAGAGGGATTTGCAAGAAAACTCTGAATATCCATGGCCAACTAACAAAACTATCACAGGCACAAAAAAAAATATGTATACAATGTAAATATACAGTACACAATCAGTACAACAAAAAACCTTACGAGAGTTTCGTCAATACTATTGATATTTTACTTCCGACTCTTTGAAGAAAAAAAAATTTTAACGGCAACTTCGCCTTTACAAAATTACTCAAGTAAGATGAAAATAGGTTCAGAAAAACATCCCGGACGAAGGCCCCAATCTTCTTTTGTCACGTATTACGAATTGAATTACATCTATTCTAATTTGTATTGGCTTGTCTAGGGGAACGTGACAATAGAAAAAGCCGTTGTGTCACTATCTTAAGTCTGAATTTAACCACAGACTTACAATGAATAACACAAGAAATCGGAAAGTAAAATATTAACTGAATGTTTAATAAAATATAAATCAAATAGTACTTTTAAAGGAATCACATTAAGTTACAAGCAACAAAAAAACACAAACATCTACTCAATACAGAATTGAGAGGTTGACTAAACCCTTTTACAAAAATGGCATGTAAAAATATTACACTTCAAGAGTTTTAAAAGATAACTACAATTACCAGCAAGGCCTTGAAAAGGAAAAATCTCAACTTACACTAACGATACCACGCAGGGGTCACGCACAGTCTCCGCGATACTGTCTCTCGGCTGTCTCCGTATGTCTTATCCGCACTCAACGTTATACGGGCGGTCTTTTTATAGTCCACCTCGCGTCGAGCTCAAGACAACTCTAGTAGTTTCTCGAATACTATTCGAGAACAGGACAAGTCAACAACAACAAGACAGGGCTAGAACCTTCTCTAAAGAGACGGAACAAGAAAACCTCATATTTTTGACCAGATGAAAACACACAGGTCAAGGACCGGTCACACGGTCACACGCCGCCGCTCATAAACAAAACTCATTACACAAAAGGGGCAGACAACCTCGGGAATCCTCCACCCGTCTCTCGACCGCAACAGGTCAAGGGAAAACAAAAAAAAAAAATAGGTAACAATGCCTAGATACGTAACACATTAGTGGTGGTTACTTTTTACAAAAATTAATTGGTGCTTGTAGTTTTAACATTAGCTGTAACAGTTATCTTGCTTACATTTTACTAGTATCACCAGTATCTGCACCCTTAAAACCAGTGTTGGCACATTTACAACCAGTGTCGGCACCCTTCCCGCCAGTAGCAGCATGCTTAAAACAAATGTCGGCACCATGAAAACCACTATCAGAAAATTTACAACCAGTGTCAGCATCTTTACCACAAGTAGCTGCACTCTTAAAACCAGTGTCAGGACATTTACAACCAGTGTCAGCACCCTTCCTACCATTAGATGAACCCTTAAAACTTATGTCGGCACCCTAAGAAAAAATGTCGATATTCTTGAAACCAGTGTTGGAACATTTACAACGATCGTTAACACCTTATTAGCAGTAGCTGCACCCGTAAAACCAGTGTTGGCATATTTACACCCAGTGTCGGCACCCTTACCACCAGTAGATGTTCCCCTATAACCAATGTGGGCACCATTACAACCACTGTCAGAAACCTTGCAACCAGTGTCGACACCCTAATATCCAAAAACTGCATTATAAATAAACCAGTGTCGGCACATTTATTATCAGTTTGTGAACCTTTAAAACTAATGTCGCACACTGAGAACAAGTGTCGACAGCCTTGCAACCAGTGTCGTCACATTTACAACCAGTGTCGTCACATTTACAACCAGTGTTGTCACATTTACAACCAGTGTCGTCACATTTACATCCAGTGTCGGAAACTTTACAATCAGTAGCTGCACTTTTAGAACCAATGTAGGCACCATTAAAACCACTGTCAGAAACATTGCAATCAGTTTCGGCACCCTTACTACCAGATAATGCAACCTTAAAACCAGTGCGGCACATTTACAGCCAGTGTCAACCCCATTACCATTTTAACATGAGTAGATAAACCCTTAAAACTAATATCGGCACCCTTAAAACTGTGTATGCACCATTCAAACTACAACCAGTGAATTCACCCCAACTACCAGTGTCGGCACCCTTTGCCACCAGTAGCTGCACCCTTAAAAGCATTGTCGGCACCATTACAACCACGATCAGAAACCTCACAACCAGTGTCAACCCCCTTACAACCAGTAGATAAATCCTTAAAACTTATTTCGGCACCCTAAGGACAAGTGTCGACACCCTTACAACCAGTGTCGGCACATTTACAACCAATGTCAGTACCAGTAGATGAACCCTTATAACTGATGTCGACACCCTTAAAACTGTGTATGCACCATTCAAACTGAAACGAGTGAATGTAACCCAACAACCAGTGTTGGCACCCTTGCAACAACTGTACACAAACTTACTCCCTGTTTTAGCACTATTACAATTAGTTTCGGCACCATTACAAACAGCGTCAGTACCATTACTGCCGTGTCGGCACCTTTCGTACCAGTTTGGACACCAATACCTTCAGTGTTGTCACACTTTCAACCAGTGTCGGCACCCTTACCACCAGTACCTGCACCCTTAGAACAAGTGTTGGCACATTTAAACCAGTTTCGGCACACTTACCACCATTAGAAAAACCCTTTAAACTAATGTCGGCACCCTTAAAACTGTGTATGCACCATTCAAACTACAACCGTGTGTATCTGTATATATGTACATGTGTAAATGTACCTAGTAAAATGATCACACATCTTGTGTGTCCATCAAGTGTCATAAAAGATATCTTTCTAGTTTAAACACACGGGTAAGCAATACAATGGATGTTAAAGCTTCACTAAAGATATTTCATTCCTTGACCACTTCGACCCTTTGACCAGGGCTGCTATACTAGGTGGTATACGGACCGATAATCAGGTTTCATTGTTAAATAATACAAAAGCTGGTCGTATCGATGATATTGCTTGTGGTAATGAGGTCCAGCTAATGTAACAGAATAATTTTTTAAAATAAATTTTTACTCTGCAACTAAATAACGCCACTTATATTGCTAGTTCGGCCATTCGGATGGTTTACGTAAAATATTAATATAACGATGACTTTAAGGAAGGGTATTATTTTTTACTTCATTACAAACTAATAAAACATTTCTAAAAAACACACGGTTTCCTGTCTAATTTTTCCGCATTCCGGTCCAATGTGACAATAGCACAGTAGCAATTTAGTATAGTTTTTCTCCCTAACGTAAATAAGCATTTAATCAAAAATAATTTTTAAAAACACCCCCCCCCCTCCAGTCATTTTGAATTTTAATGGAGCATTATTTCATGAATATGTTCCACTTTAATACAGTGGTACGTCCGTTTTGTGTCTGCTTTGGTATAAGTTCAATTCGGTATACGTACTGTTTGAACGTGAAACATTTTGTTTGGTATAAGATCAAATCGGTATACGTAATGTTTGAACGTGAAACATTTTGTTTGGTATAAGATCAAATCGGTATACGTACTGTTTAAACGTGAAACATTTTGTTTGGTATAAGATCAAATCGGTATACGTACTGTTTGAACGTGAAACATTTTGTTTGGTATAAGATCAAATCGGTATACGTACTGTTTTAACGTGAAACATTTTGTTTGGTATACGACCTTTGTTTAGAATACGACCCGTCTTCTGGAACTGACGTCATGCGATATTTGCTGATCATCTCCTCGTCACAAAACGTTAGCTTTCCTTTCAAGTGTGACCTCACAAAGTTTCTCCCCTCCACAACCCCAATTAAAAGTCGTGTTTCTTATTTGAAATTGATCCTTTCTCAAATCACGTTGTCATTTAAGTATGTTTTTACTCAGTTGTTACGCTGTACTCTAGGGTCGTAGCGAATGAGAGGCAATTCAATAAGTCATTTTTAAAAAAAATTGTTGTCAATCGAAGATTTAAGTTGACCTTTTATTTAATGTTGCGTGCTGGACTGTCCACCCATCCTGCTTCAAAAACACGCCATCTTTCCGAGCGCCGATCATTCGCCTTCAGGGCTTCCACAGTATAGAATGCAACTAATTCTAAATAGAAGACACATACTGTCGAATACAACACTCAGATAGAATTAAGGATCAATACTTTCCTCATTCTGAATGCAACAGAAACACATACAAATTCTCGTTCTTTTCGTTTGCAATTTAGACGTTTAATGGGTTCCTGGATAAAACCTTAGCACCAGCAAAATAACTGCATTTAGAACAAACTTTTTAAAATGCAATATTGAGAAAAATAAAGTTCCGTGTAAGGCTCAACATTATTCAAATTTGTGAAATGTGACCGAAGGTGGATTTGTAAAAATTGCCTAAGTCACAATTTACAGGAACCGGAGTCAAAATCCGGTACAGTTAAGTGTAGGACGCAATAATCTTCTGTTACAAAGAAATGTTTGTAAACAATAATTTTAAACAAACTACTCGCATAATATGAAGGCCAAATCTTGACAAAAGATAGTACACTTTCAAATAAGACTTCACTAGGAAACATTATAGTCAGAAGTATTTTTGTTTGTTCATTTTTAGAAACAGTAAAATTATGTAAAACTTTATCTTGTCATGACGTCATAAGGCCCTCCGTTGCACTTTTTTTTTAAAATATGGCTTGTCTCCCAAGTACAATTAAGTTATAAATTTAATGGTTGTGTTTATCTTATCTTATATGTTACAGACGCTCCTTCTGTACAGAAGATTATTGCGTCCTACGTATTTCTATGGTTTGTGTTTAGTCATGTATTCTTACTAGAGTTTTAAAAGATGATAAGTGGTGGCTTTCCTGGTTTCTTCAGGAAACCCATTCCACGCCCGAAAACCGTAGTTTCAACTTCCTCGTGCATGACACCCCTTTTATAACCTTATATAGCCATGCGCTTTCAACTTTTACATCTATGTTCTATGCGTATTATATATTTTATTGTGTAACCGTAAGCAGTAAAAATACTTTCTAAAAATAAAAGATATAAACAATGTAGAACAAGTAATGCTTACTAAGGAGGTGTGTTTCTGGATTTAGAACGAGATTGTAGGCTATAAGAGAAAATGTGTCCATGAAAAGTATTAGACTGTCAACTTTTAGAACACGAAGCCACATAAGAACAAAGTAGTCGCTTGTCTTCAATAAGGCTGGATATGCCTATAACTAAATATAGAGCATTATTAGTTGAGAAGGTTTTAAATAACCGCTCCTTTTGTGGAGAGCCTCATTGTGGAACACGATTTTGTAAAGTAAAAACGAAAATCTGAAAGTAAACATTTGTAATTTACCAAGACACAATTTTCGTTACTACTCTAATGAATTCTTTTGGCGATATTTCAAGTCACTTTTTGTATAGGGCCAGCGTACAAAATATGCTTAATGCTTATTATAATAATTATTTATATTATATGTATAATGTATATATATTCTTATACATATATATACATATAATAGAACTCGGATGTTTTAACTATTTGACTTTTTTTTTATATTAACAAAGTTTGTGAATTTTTTAACGTATGTTGTTTTTTCGGTTTCTCTAATGAAAGTTATATATGGATATTACTAGCCCTTGGTAATTTAAAAGAGATAAGCTGATATTGTAGGATGTATAGACTGAGATAATGAGGTAAGAAAAGTCCTCCAATAATTCCTATACCCATACTAAGGCATTACATGTATTGTTTTGTCAGAATTATGATACGTTATTTAGTCTTACGGTATAAGTTTAAACATTTGTTAAAATATCCATTACTGACGCAATAAGATTAAAGAATTTGTTTTTGAAACGAGTCATCAAAACATACTGGTGCAAACACTATTAAGCGTATGAATCACATACGGCCTTATTACACACTTGTGGGATGTTGGAGGCAAGGGTTCGATCATTCGTAGTGAGGATGCTAAACATATCTTGTTATTGGTGTAGCATATTAATGGTGGGAAAGCGTACAAAGAACAAGCTAGTTAGCGTTTTTGTCTTGCAGAAAACAGAGTTTTATAATTACAATGAACAAATGATTAACGTTAATGTAATTTAAAATTATAAGCAAATAATTCTTTTTTTTTTTTTTTTTTTTGTGTGTGTAAATGGTTGTCACATTGGTCATTGTAGAAGGTATTTTTAATACAGCAATCCGCAAATGATATAAGTTTTAATTAATCATAAGCAATATTTTACCTTTGTGAAACTCCTAGATCAAGTATCGAGAGAACGCCATTTAAATTTCTCCTCTAAGTCTTGACCCCACTAAAAATTGTGTCAAACAACAAATCATATCCCAGTGGGAGCTAATGAACAACACTGTTGTCTGGGCAAATACATTTTGTGTAAATGTACTTGGTAATATGATCACACATTTTGCGTGTCTATGGACATGTACATGTGTAAAAGTACTAGGTAATATGATGACACACCTGTGTGTCTATGGACACATGTACATATCGTGTAAATGTTCTTGGTAATATGATCACACACTTTGCGTGTCTATGGACATGGACATGTGTAAAAGTACTAGGTAATATGATGACATACCTTGTGTGTCTATGGACACATGTACATGTGGTGTAAATGTACTTGGTAATAGGATCACACACTTTGCGTGTCTATGGACATGTACATGTGTAAAAGTACTAAGTAATGTGCTGACACATCTTGTGTGTCTATGGACACATGTACATGTGGTGTAAATGTACTTGGTAATAGGATCACACACCTTGTGCCCGTCCATCAAGTGCTCTAAGAGATATCTTTATAGCACACACATTTACAGTTAAAGTAATACATGTAAAGCTAATGTATCTCTAAAGATATTTAATTCGTTAGTCACTTGGACCCATAGACCAGGGCTACTATACTTGAAGGTCTGCGGACCGATACTCAGGTGACATTGTTAAAAAACACAATAGCTCGTCTTCTAGATGATATGTCTTGTGGTATTGAGGCCCCGCTAATATAACAGCTGAAACTGTCTAAATATTTTTATATGCAATGAAATAAATAAAGCCACTTATATCGTTAATTCGCCATTCTTATTGTTTATGTGTGATATCAATGTAAGGATGACTTTAAGGAAGGGATTTTCTTTTATTAACAGCTAATAAAACATTTCTAAACAACGCAAGGCGGCTTCCTAGTTCATCATTAAGTAAATTCCGATATATTTTAATAGAGCGTTTGATTTGTGTATGTGAGACATTGCGCCCATGACATTGCGGCCTTATGGGGTTGCTATAAAAATTAAAAGAAATTATCAATAGAATGCATGTTTAACAATTATTTCTTTGATTTTGATAGTTTATTCACCAGTCAAATGTCTGCACTCTTCTACAGACACAACCATACTCTACGTGCCTAGGACATGCACTAAAATATGTGGGGAATGTTCGTTTTCTTTTAGTGCAGATACACAATGTAATTCTCTACCATAACAAATGCGTAGCATTCAAGCAAACAAGTCCTTCCAGACTGTATCTAAGACACATTGACATGTCTTCAAGATTTATTTTTAAAATTAATGAAATACCCTTTGTTTATGATAGCATAGCTTTTTGTGTTATGTACATTACTTAACATGGTTGTTTTGTATTTATATGTATGTTATTACCATCAAGTAAAGCGCTGTGAGCACAGTCCATTACTGTTGTACGGCGCTATAATTATTATATATTTATTACTGTCATTATTGAATCTGGATTACGACTATTTAAAAAATTCCGATTCCAGTCCAATGTTTCCAGATTCCGACCGGATGTGACACAGTAAAAATTTTAGTTTAGTATTTCCAGCTGACGTAAATATTAAGCAAAAATAATTTAGAAAAAAAACACTCATTTTGATTTTTAATGGAGAATTATTTAATAAATATGAGGGACTTTTATACAGTGGTACGTCGTTATATGTCTGCTTTGTTATAAGTTCAAATAGCTATACGTCCTATTTGAACGCGAAATATTTTTTCTTGGATATACGACCTTTGTTTAGCATACGACCCGTCTGCTGGAACCGACGTCATCCGATACTTGCTGTCTCCACCCCCTCATTATAAACCGTTAGCTTTCTTTTCAAATATGACGACATAGAGTTTCGCCCCTCCGCCACTTCAAATAAAAGTCCTTTTTTTCTATTTGAAAATAAGCTTTTCACAAATCAATTCGTCACTAAGCATGTTTCTAGCTAGGTGTTACGCTGTACTCTAGTGTCGTTACAAATGAGAAGACATTTAACTTTAAAGACGTAATTAAATAAATTGCTAGCAATCAAAGATTTGAGTTGAACGTTTATTTAAATTTGCGTGCTTTGTTGTAACGTCACAGTTGATAAAAAAAACACCATCATCATCGTCACACATCATCACAAATGTGTTACCCTCATTCTTTCACCTTCTCGGTAAATCTTTGCAAAATACAGCACAAAAAATGTTTCTGTGAAATATTGCACACAATAATGTTTACTTTGCACATTGTTCGTACACGCCTGGCATACCTTGCTGAACGCAAACAACGCGATACAAAAGTCTGTGAGTACGGCACTTGCATCCATTCAGTGAACAATTTGAGCAATAACAATAAACTGTCACTGTTGTTCAAAGTTCTGACTGAACTGCCAATTTGTGAGCCGAAAAGAACGTAAGAACAAAAAAAAAAAATAAAACTGCAGCTGAAAACTAAAAATAATATCACTCAATGAACATTATCTGCTTTTGTATCGTGAACGTATCGAACTTAATATTTCTTTTTCTAATGCAATTATTTAACATTTTAAATATTCAATATGAGCATATGCCACTATGTCATGTCTTTATTAATGAACTACATCAATAAAAAGTCAAGTGACTCCACTCAACTAAGTCACGTGATTATGTTAGATATTTTAATTTTTTTATCTGTACATCCAGCTCCGGCATCCGGCCGGACCTCACTTCATAAATCCGATAAGTCTGACTCCACGCATATTTAATAAAATTGAATCTGGTACACCCATAGGAATAAAACCCAACTAATATGAAGAAAAAAATTCTTGATCGTAATATATAATATACTTATTTTCTTAAAAGAAAAAATTATTTAAAACGAAGAGGTTTCTTTAATTATATTTCACTTTGATATAAGAAGTTATTGTCCTTTTGAGTGGAGTGGGCGTAGTTCTTTATCTTAGTGTTAAATATTTAACACACTTGGTTGGTGGTTTTACTTTATTGACGTGACTTCATCAAGTTTTGAGTTGACCTAATGTTAACATTGGTATCTTAGTGTTAAATATTTAACACGTTTGGTTTGTGGTTTTACTTTATTGACGTGACGTCATCAAGTTTTGAGTTGAGCTAATGTTAACATTGGCATGTACCGCGCTACATTATATGTACCTACTATCATCATACGTTTTATGTAGGTTATAAATGTTATACATTGAATGAATTCAGACTAAAGTCAGGTTAGCTGTTTGCTGGGATAATACCACGCATAAACGATCCAATAATAAGTTTCATGTGTTATCTTAATCATCATCAATATAATCATTGTGCGAGAGATTCAATGGCCGGATTAAATGTAAAAGTGCGTGATCTTACAAATTCGCATATTTCAGTCTTCGTGTTTGTCTTGTACACATCGTCTTCAATGTGTTTGCGTTTTCTAGTCAAGATATGATTGGTCACCTGAGAATACAAAGGAAGATTAGTGACGTCACATAATAGATAGACTAAATTAATAAATTGTTTACGTGTGTTTATGTTGAACATTCAAATTGTAGTAGAGACCACGTGAGTCACAAACAGAAACAACTTCCTGAGTGAAGGGGAGGAGGGGTTAACAATGTATTGCAAATATTTAATGACTCTCAAGTCCAATTGAACATTTAAAGCCAACTGCTACACGTCATGTTCTCAGGTTTTATTATAGTTAATGGCGATTCTTTAAATAAGCATCCAGACGGTTGATGATTTCATACAGTAAAAGTTACGTACTATAGAAAAGGTGAACGAAGTTTAAATCTTATCTCTTATGACTAAATTTACCAACTTTTAAACTATGAGAAAAACAAATCTTCCGTTACTGAAGCAAAATTTTAACAACATACAACTAAATTTTCCTCGAATTTAGATAAGATAAATAATTATACGATTGGTGCAAGGATAGTAAAGTTGCTCGACTTGTGGTGACGTCACATTTCCTAAACATCCCACCTCCCCCTCCCACAAATCATTTAAATAAGGTAAATAATTATACGATTGGTGCAATGATAGTAAAGTTGCTCGACTTGTGGTGACGTCACATTCCCTAAACATCCCACCTCCCCCCTCCCACAAATCATTACAAATAAGTTACTCTCGACACAAGACACGTGATATCGTTTATTGACGGCCCTTTAGTCTACTAGCCAATGATTCGATTATATGCCACAATGGTATTGAATCAAATTCACAATAAACCTAATTTTTATGGCCTGGATTAGGATTTACAAAATATTTCATCGAAAAAGATTATGCCACTGATTACTTTATGAGCTATAGAATATTTAAAAGTTATCTGTTTGTTTGATTAAGTAGAGTATTATTTTAAAATGCCGCCCTACAACGTGTGGCTTATAATAACGTTAGCTTGTGTCGAATGTAGCTTACATGTAACGTAATGTAATTGTTTGTTTCGTTTAGGCTATGGATGTTTTACTTAAAATGTGTTGATAATATATGTAATATAATTTTATGTAAAGTAATGTCGGCACAGTTGATTGCTGGTTTACTGTGCCATGTAAATTGTCAAATTATTGTTTATACAATTACACGCTTTATTATTATCATCATTACAATTATCATGGTGTGCGAGATTCGTTGACAGCATCTATTACCAATGTGTGCGAGATTCGTTGACAGCATCACTTACCAATGTGTGCGAGATTCGTTGACAGCATCACTTACCAATGTGTGCGAGATTCGTTGACAGCATTACTTACCAATGTGTGCGATCTTCCGAGTACGCAACTATCATTTTTTGTGTTAGTCATGTACACATTCTCTTTGTGGAGTTATTTGTGTGCGTTTATTGTGCAGGCGATCAGCTAGTATGCATTATTTTATGAATACTTGAGTACAATCACACTCAATGACGTCATACAGAACATATCCTGGTTACGTTTGTTTAGGGTGAATATTCCAGGTCAAGGACAGACGATGGGAGTCACCAACATAAATAACTGTGCTCTCCTAAGAGCTTTTGGAAACCAAAGCAACATTTTATTGCTTATATTTTATGACTCTAAGTCAAATCTTACACGACAAGTGTTTTATTGTACGCTGTTAGATAATATATTTTATGACTCTAAGTCAAATCTTACACGACAAGTGTTTTATTGTACGCTGTTAGATAATATTCTTTAAATAGGCGGAAGACAGGTTCATGGTAAGATAAGTGAAACACGAGTGGTGAAGTAAATTTAAATCTTATCTTTCTTGACAACAATTAACTTATCATAAACTGTGACTTAAAAAGTCCCAGACTGTAGCAACATTTTATTATTCTACCACTTAATGTTCCTCGATATGTAAATAGGTAAATTGTGCCATATAAGTAAAATGTGATGTTTTCTAGACAAACTTTTGTGTTCCCACTCATTAAAAGGCAATGTTGGTGCATCAATATCTAATACATGAAGTATTATTGACATTATCTGAAACACAACACAAAAACAGATATTGTCGTAATGCGTCCAGACATTTTCCCGACTACTACCTGAAAGAGTCAAGCAAAACCTCTTCACAAAAATAAAACTTGTAACTGTGGCTGACAAAGTTAGCAATCTTTGCACAACTACGGGAACTTAATTTTAATTTTTAAAAAAATATAAAAAATACACTCTCACTGCATCAATTAGTGTTAAGTGCCAATTTTTAACAATTGCATTAAATATATTGAATTATTTACTTTTAAACAATGATTTTATGGGTCAACAAATTTATCGGCTTCCTTCCGATGGTGCATCTTTTTCTCAAGTGGCTGTGCAGTCCTATCCTTGAGTGACAGTCTTTACCATAGTTTTTACACACGAGTTCTGTGCTTCCAAATGTTTTGACCTTTCTCCTAGCTCTTCTGTCTGCAGCCTCCACCATTCTTCGCTCCTCGGCTACTATGACACCCTCTTTGACAACTGTGCGCCACGTAGATCGGTACTCTGCCTTACACTCCCAGTCACTTGTATGTATTGTGGCTGCTTTCATGTCCCTTTGACAGACATCTTTAAATCGCAAGCGTGGGCGACCTGTTTTCCTCTTTACTGAAGCAAGTTCACCATATAAGAGAGGTCTTTCGGAATGCGGCCAGGACTCATTATTTTAACATGTCCTAGCCATCTCAGGCGTCTTTCACTAAGGATTGAGAACATTCTTGGGTATTCGCACGCATTAGGAACTCACTATTAGACACGTTGTCTTGTCATTTAATACCAAGGATGCGACGCAGGCATCTTATGTGGATGTATAGGTGATCCATGTTTCGCTCCCGTATAGTAGTGTACTGATGACACAAGCTCTATAGACGCACAGTTTGGTTTTCTCCGTTAGCGTGGTGTTTTGCCAGACCCATTTATTTAGTTTAGCCACTGTGTCAGCTGCCTTGCCGATTCTGCTGTTCACTTCTTCTTAAATGGACAGTGTATTTGAGACCTTGGGCCCAAGGTAGGTGAAGCTGTCCACAACCTCCAAGTTTTCATTATCGATTTATATGGTAGGTGGAGGTCGAGTGTCTTGGGCCATGATGTTTGTCTTTTTCAAGCTGATTTTCAGACCTAATTCTTTGCAGGCATTGTAGAAGCTTGACACGAGTTGTTGCAAACCAGTTTCTCTGTGTGCTGTTAGTGCCGCATCATCCGCAAATATTAGTTAATGAATTAGGACATCTGTCGTTTTGGTCTTGGCTCGGAGTCGGGTAGTGTTAAACAGTATTCCATCAGCTCTAGTGAGTAACCAGATTCCATCACTGATATCATTGAATGCGTATTTAAGTAGTAAATAGAAGAGTATTACGAACAGTCTTAGTGCGAGTACACAACCCTGTTTAACTTCACTGCTGGCAGGGAAGGCCTCTGAAATATGCCCAATCGAACTGCACTGTGCCAAGCATATTTTAATGGAACTGTCTGATGATGGCAAGTAGGTGAGAGGGACAGTCGATTTTTTCCAGTATTTGGAATAGCCCGTTGCGACTGACGAAGTCGAAGGCTTTTGTAAGGTCCACAAAGGCAATGTATAGTGGCATCTGCTGCTCTCTGCATTTTTACCGGAGCTGACGTATGGAGAACACCATGTCTATGGTAGACCGACCGGGCCGAAAACCACAATGAAATTAAGAATATACACGGGATGCTAGGCTCTGTAAATGTGTTAGTAAAAGACGGGCTAAGGCCTTTCCTACAATACTAAGGAGTGAAATGTCGCGATAATAATTGCAATCACTCCTATCACCGTTGTTTTTAAATAGTGTCACTATATTTGCATCCTTTAGGTCTTGGGGGATGTAGCCCAGTTCCCAGCAGAGGGACAGAATCTCGTGCAATGGTTGGAGTAAAGCTGTCTTGCCACTCTTTAGAACCTCTGGTGGTATTCCATCATCCCCAGGCACTTTTCCACAAGCTAGGCTGTCAATTGCTTTTCTCAGCTTTTCCTGTGTGGGCGCGACATCAGGTTCCTCCATCAGTGGCATATCTTGGATGTCATCTAGAGCTTTGCTGCAGAATGTGGTAACTGTTGAATACAATTTCAGATAATGATCAACCCACCGTTTTAGCTGTGCTGCCTGGTTTTGGATAATTTCTCCACTTTTGGACTTTAAGGGAGCAACTTTGGACGTCAAGGGACCAGTTGCCTTTTTGATGTTTTCGTACATTGCTGTTGTATTGCCCATGTGTGCAGCTGATTGTATGCTGGGACAGAGGTTAAGCCAGTAGGTATTGACACATTTACGTGCAACCTTTTGGGAAAGTAACTTGGCTGTTTTTAAGGCATGAAACCTGTCGGATGTAGGATTTTCCTTGTAAGCCGTAAGAGCTTTCCTTTTGCCTTCAGTGACAGGTTTCATCTCGTCCCAATGTTGATCAAACCAGTCCGTGTTTTTGTGAGATTGTTTGCAAAAGGCTTGTATTGTGGATGTATAGATTGTGTCTCAGTGATGCGTCCATTTGGAGTCAATGATGACGCATGGGTATTTATTTTTAAAAAATACCTTTCTTCACCTTGTCTGTGAACAGCTGCGTTAGCCTAGGGTCTTTCATGAAGAAGTTATTGATGCGTGGGCATCCATTTTTCTGGGCGTGGTACGAGTTTTTCCTGATTATTCGTACCTTGCTGGCAACAAGGGATAGATCCGTGTCACAGTCGGCACTGTGATAGCTGCGAGTGAGTAGGACGCCAGCTAGTTGTGCACGCTAATTGTAAATTCCATTTCATGTTAGTTTTGTTGCAACTTTCTCATCAATTATATCGTGTTGGGTTTGTTTTTTAAATATTTTTTCCAAATTTCTTCTACGGGGCTATCTGTGCTGAATTTACTTAAGATATTTTGTTGGAATTTTTTATTGATATTTATTAAATTGAATTCCAAATATAGATAGTTCTTCTGATTTCTTATTTATTTTAGTTTGTATTGTATTGGTTACCCTAACAAATCATGTTTGTACAGCCCAAGTATTATTGTGCAGTCTAGTACTAGTCCATGGTGTGGCGGACTCGCTGTCTA
>MUZC01004538.1:542358-566091 GCA_002072015.1 Radix auricularia | reverse complement strand
GAATTTTTAAATAAAATATTTTATTTTGGATCCTTTTTGTTGATCACATTTGAAATGTTGTGATTATTTATTGTTATACTTAGTACCTGTGTGTCAGCCTTCGTTTAGGGCTGGACCTAAAATCTTATGACAACAACCCCTTTATCAAAGGTTGTCCCGACCACCTTGTTTCACGGGGTCAACTTAGTTTTAAAATAGAGTCTCCTATTACTTTTATTTAATTATAAATAGGTGTTTTAATAAAATTTATAACACAATATATACTTATTATTTGAGCGACATGTCAGGAATGTAACAATTTGAGGGCAATCATACCACGAGATTCCCCGATTTATTTAAAATATAACAGACTAAAGAACTGAAGAACAAAGATGATCAAGTAACATGAGAACGTCACACTCATGTTTAGGGATATGTAATTCATTCTTAACGTTTGTGAATAGTACTATGGTAATGCATTTTCCGATTTCTAAATGTGCACTATTAAACCGGGATACGGTGGTCGAGTGGCAAGCGAGCTCGACTGGCGTACAGATGGTAACAAGTTCGAGACCATGCGAACACAAGGATTTGTTACTGCGGCCCTAGGCATCCCTGAGTCACCCTAATCCGAATGGGTACGAATTGGTACCTAACTATCAATAGTTAGGTGGCTGGGTTATCCGTAGAACCCTCTTAGCCGCAGCCCTTAACAGCTGCCTCACTTGCCAACAAATCATCTGACATGGTCTGTGGACGCAAATATCTTCTGCATATAAGGAGCGTCTGTATCTAGGATAAGATAAGAAGATACTTGAAATATATTATAACCTTCATTTTAATGGTAGCATTTACAAAACTTACAGCAGAAAATTGAACAAATCCAAATAGTCAACATTTTTAAAATTATACAATTGTAAAGATGACTTTTTTAAAATAATATAAAAAACGTTTCTGTAGAAAACTTTTTTAAAAGGGGTTAATTTTAGATTATCTGTTTCAGAACACTCAAAACACAGAGGCTAAAATTTAGGCGTAAAAATCACTTCACGCTATTAAACAATCATTGGCACTGAAAGGGATGTTATCACCAGATAAATTAACTTCATCAAATGATAACCCGCCTAATATTGGGACTTCACGTGTGGATTCCTGCTGAATAAAAGGAGATTCTTGGGCTTGATCGTATCTTAGAACAGAACCAACATCTCATGACTTTTTCCCTCCTACCCCCAAAAATAATCTATCTTTATATCCTAAACATCTGTCTTCGTACACAAGTGATGAGAACCAACATCTCATGACTTTTACCCTACTCCCCAAAAAAATAATCTATCTTTATATCCTAAACATCTGTCTTCGTACACAAGTGATGAGAACCAACATCTCATGACTTTTACCCTCCTCCCCCCAAAAATAATCTATCTTTATATCCTAAACATCTGTCTTCGTACACAAGTGATGAGAACCAACATCTCATGACTTTTACCCTCCTCCCCCAAAAAAAATAATCTATCTTTATATCCTAAACATCTGTCTTCGTACACAAGTGATGAGAAACAAAAGACATTGGTGCCCTTTAATTTTAGGTGGTTAAAATTTAAGTAAAATCAAATAAATAAGTGTGTATAGTTTAAAAAACTTGTGACAACCCTGAAATAGTGTTAAACGATGTTGTCCACACTCTCCTCATATCTGTATGGCTATGCCAAAATCATAAACAGTTTTAAAAGTAAACATGCTTGACTGTTACCATTCTTGTGGGTTTTTTTTCTTAGTCACTTCCTATGGTATTAATAATTTGATGGTGCGGATTTATTTTGAGGAAGATATTATTTTACAGCATAGGGGAGAAATGTTTTAATCTGAAACAAACCATTTTCTTCCATGTAAGATTTATGTTAAAATAAATCCGGTGTGGTGGTGAGGGGACTCTCGAATTTGGCAAGATTATTTTGCAACAATTTCAAGGCATCGGTCGATTCAAGCCTTCGTCAGTAGCTCATGGTAACTCAGCTGGTATCTGGTCTTCTGACGGTCACTAGCTAGTATCTGGTCTTCTGACGGTCACTCAGCTGGTATCTGGTCTTCTGTTCCACATTTTTTTGTCAATATCTCAATGTATATGAAATCTTCGTCGATAGAAACATATTGAGACTCAGTCTCGGTGAGAAGTTGATGCTTGCTTTTTTTTGGACATCAGGAAATTCTGCAGCTAAAAGTAGAAATTTAAAATAATAATAATAATTTAAGTCATAAAACATAATTCCTCCCTAATATTTTTTAGGGTTAATTGTGACAGATGTGAACCTATCAAACGGTAACCCTCCCCCCCCCAAACCTCAACCAAGCTATGATTTTTTTAACATGTTTTAACCTTTAAACAGTATTTCACCAGAAAATCCATAAAGCACCTACCCCATTGCTATCAACCTAGCAAACCATGATCCACGTGACGAAGTGATATAAACATCTACTACACAAAAAAGAGTCCATTGAGTAAACAAAGATTAACCCACCAAACCACTATTAACCCACCAAACCACTATTAACCCACCAAACCACAATTAACCCACCAAACCAATATTAAGCCCAACAAACCACTATTAACCCACCAAACCAATATTAACCCACCAAACCACAATTAACCCACCAAACCACTATTAACCCACCAAACCACTATTAACCCACCAAACCAATATTAACTCACAAACCCACTATTAACCCAACAAACCAATATTAACCCACCAAACCACTATTAACCCACCAAACCACTATTAACCCACCAAACCAATATTAACCCACCAAACCACTATTAACCCACCAAACCACTATTAACCCATTAAACAACTATTAACCCACCAAACCACTATTAAGCCACCAAACCAATATTAACCCACCAAACCAATATTAACCCACTAAACCACTATTAACCCACCAAACCACTATTAACCCACCAAACTACTATTAACCCACCAAACCACTATTAACCCACCAAACCACTATTAACCCACCAAACCACTATTAACCCACCAAACCACTATTAACCCACCAAACCACTATTCACCTATCAAGCCACAACAATCTTACCAAAATTTAATGCTCCAACAATGCCGAAGACTGTAAAACACAAATTGACCGTGTCTGGAATTCATAAACAACAACGCATACATAATCCACGTGTAGGCCATTTCCCAAAAACAACCAACATATTTCTAATCCAAATCCATCACCTACGCTCACTGAAAGCGAAGAATTTTGGGATCTACTTCCTGTCATACAATTCAATACTCTCAAAATGTTTTCCTTTCTCGTGTTCCTCTTATATACCTCATTATATTTACGAGTCTACATAATGCAGATATCTTAGAGAATGACAAATTTACGATTTTCTCCAAATGGTCAACTCAAGTGCAGACGTTTCTTGTTAAGAGCGAAAACAATTCTCGACTTATAAACAAGTTGCCGGAAAACATTGTAGTGGAATATGTCATCTAATTCATACATGGGTTATAATTAAATTTAATGAGTTTCTTTTAAATAGAACCACAAAACCTAGCAATGTTAGACAAGTGTTAGAGTATAGCAGCATTAGAATGATGACATAAAGTTGATTGTACAATACAATCTTTTGTTTACTTTCCTAGCATATTGATTTAATCAATTCTGTGGCGACGTTTGAAGAGCTTGCAGGCCGCGACGAATAGGACGACCAGAGCAAGAGGAGACCACTCGCCACACCAAGACCAGAAACGTCAAGACAGCTGATGGTCAATAAAAACAAAATTACAACATTCTCTCACTTCAATCCATATCAATAAAAAAAATTGTTTCGAAGTGTTGTATTTTTTTTTTATAGCCGCTGTTTTTATTTCTTAAACTTGAGGCTAAAAACTCTGGTTATTTATTGAGATCGTTCATTCCTAGGAAAATTGTTGCACGTTGACTGAGAATGTTCATGAATGCTCAGTGCGGCATTTCAAAGAAATTTTAAACTGAAATTCTTTTATTTATGTCAAAAGTAAATTATATTGCTGTGACCTGCGTCTGTGATATGTTTACTTTTAATATTTCAATCTGATTTAGATGACAGCTGAGAGATTTGTGTGTGGTTTCCTGTATTATTTGAAGTGAACGTAGGATGAATGACAAATATACGTTCAAGTGGTGGAAGACACTTACAGCCAGATATTTGTGTGAATGACATTGCACACTTACAGTATGTAAGTATGATTTCAAATTGGAAGTTTCCTTTGATAAAAGCACAGATTAATTTTTACCCAGCAAGGATCTATGAATTGTCATGCAAAATGATAGGGACGAAACAATATAAAGAATAATGAAAATTTTCAAGGAATTTTTTTTAAATACAGAAGCTTGAATCGCTACGTAAATAAAATTTATTTAGAACTCTATTAACAACAGCCAATTAATTTGACGTATTTAAAATCAAGTAAAATCAATGAAACAAAATCCTAAAGAACGTTACCGCCGTGCAAGCAATCACCGGTGATGTGGTGGCAGACACTGTCGTTGTGTTTATCCGTGTCTATACAGATCTCACTACATTTTAGCAGGCATCCTTGGCCGTAAGTTGTCCTTAGACATTCTGGAAAAAAAAGAAAATAGAAGAAACCCAAACGATTTTGTGGGATCAATACATTTGGGAAAAGTCTTTCTCTTTTTGTGCAGCCCAAAATGGAATTCTCTACCATTACATATCCGTAGTATTCCTAGTACCAAGTCCTTCGAGACTAGTAGCTGAATTGGTCACGTGCCGTCATTTATGTCATTGTTAGGATATGAGTGTTTATTGAATACCTATATAGCAAGTTATTATTGTCATGTAAAGCGATGTGAGGCTGGTTACTTACTGGGACACGGTGCTATAGGAATTATTAATTTATAATTATTGTTATTAAGTTCAGTTCTGGCTATATATTACATATAGAAATTATCAATTTATAATTATTGTTATTAAGTTCAGTTCTGGCTATATATTACATATTATAGCCAACTATTAGAACAAGAAATAATTGATTTTTAAAAACCAACACAGAAAGGAAAAGAAGATAGATGGGCACACATAGGGGAGTACCTAATAATTTTTAGGCTTTTTGGGGCCGGGGGCTCAACCTCTTTCGGGGCCCAACATACATGGCGGTAGCGTAATGTTTAATGTTAAAACGATTTCGGACACTTATTTTGGGCGCCCTCAAGTGGTGGCCCGGGGAGACTTTCAAATTTTGTTCCCCCTCTCATCCTTCCATAGCTACGTCACTGGGCACAAAGTACATGATAAAATTACATGATCGGTTATGCTTAGGGAACTCCCCATACATACACCATTGACTTACTCCCGGTACGGTTATCACCAGTGTAGCCAATAATACAACCAAACAGACAGCTTCCGTTGACACTATCACATCTACTTTGATTCATGTGTGAGATGTTGACTTGACAAAAGTCTCTGCATTTCAAGTGGCATCCGTTTCTTAACTGTTGTTGGTATATTCTGAATAAAGAGAAATGAAACAATAAAGCAGATTAATATAATAATCAGGAAAACTTGAATATTTTAAACGTGTTGAGTCCCATGAATGCCAAAAAAAATCCTGAAATAAAATCCGTAAGTACCTGCAGTAGAAGCCTCCAAACAATCATTTAGCCCCTAGACCTGTCACGTGATAACTGATTGGTTGAAAGAGATCAAGTGATGAGTAGGGATAGTCCCAGAAGGCTTAAAGGGAGAGATCCGTGTTTGAGGCACTATGAATGTTCTTGATTTGTGTCGATGATCAGTTTTAAGTTGTAGAAAGTGTAAATACGTTCAGTTGCTGCATTAAAGTTATTTATGTTTACCAAGGACTTCAATACTTTCACTGTGTGCAAGAGTTTGATATTAATTAACGCCTACAAGAAAGAACGTGGCCAAAACCAAACACGTTACAAGACCCTTGTCTTTCCCGTCACCCAGGCAAGCAACGTATACATGAGCCACAAAATGAGTCCATGTGTTTATTAACAAACAATTCTTCAACCTAAATTGTATTAAGAATGTATTAATTTTCCTATTTTTTTTAGAAGAGGCTCCAAGGAAAATATTACCTCTCTTCAACATCCGGCCAGCAAGAGCAGTTTGGGTGAAATTTGTTAGCAGGGAACTTGTTTCAGAAATTTGAATATGAGTTTTCAAAACTCGCAATCCATATTTTTCTAAATTAAAGTTATGTCCTTATATTTACTTTGAAGTAATTCTAACAAATATAATAATTAGATAACTACAATCTGTTCTCAAAATACGCGATATGCAAGTTTGGTTTGTGGAGTCTAGCAAAAAATTATGATAAAGACGAGGAGGGAAAACATGTAGGCGGAAATAGATTTTTATTATAGAATCGTCTTTTGCTGGGTTAGTAGGGGGTGGGGAGTGAAATCCCGGACACGTTAAGACAAAACGTTTCAGTATATCCACAAAATATTGTTGAGACTGCTAACAGGTAACATCTGGAACACTGCGATGCATGGCAGGACAATATTTTTAACCCACCAGTCACTAAGCCCCTGCCTGTATACCTTCAGTTGTTTGAGTAGATGGCGCTGTGGTCTCCCACCAGTCACTACGCCCCTGCCTGTATACCTTCAGTTGTTTGGGTAGATGGCGCTGTTGTCTCCAGAAACTTGCCGCATTTGCCGTACGAGAGGATCACTTTCCCCTCTTCGCAGCACACTGTGTTAGCTTCCGGGGCGTAGGGGCGTACCTCGTGGGACTTGTTCCGGTTTTTCCCGACCCCGCACCAGTCGCACATGTCGCACGTGAAGAAAGATTTGCCAGGGTCCAGATAGACCTTGAAGTAGCCAGCCTCACAGACCACAACGGTGTCCTCTGTGTGGGTGCATTTCTTCTGTTCCATTTCGTGCTGAAATTCAACAAAAGATCAACCGAGTGCTAGATAAGCCATGAAGAAACAATTGCAGACAATTTTAAACCTTAAGTTAAAGTACAGCGATTTGCTCATGGGTCTATTAAATATAGTGTGATTTTTTTAATTGAACATTTTAAATTTAAAACTAGGTATTATTTTTATTTCATTTCCCTATTTTTTAAGTAACAACTGACAATAACGACATAATTTATTTTGGTTTGCCACTTCGAGAACAGTAAAATTTCATATCGTTATATGCAGTGCTTTTTTACTAGTGGAATGCTCCTTTTCCGCATTTTTTTTCCAACAGACTTTTCGCTTTGTTAGAGTTGTACTAACTATCAGTTCCGGTAACTTGTTATGGAAGACCCCTGGTTCTATATAATGTTACTGTTTCATATAAAAGTTTGTTATAATATACCTTATAAACATGTTTTTTCCGGCAGTGTTTTTTTACCAGCGCTTCCTCGTAAAGTGAATCAATGACGTTTCTCAACAATTTACAACGTTTACAGATATGGCGAGAAACTCACAACAAGGGCAAACGACCCCCCCCCCACACTTTCCAATGACATGCAAACAGTATGTACATACAAACTTCTGTACATAAATATATATATATATATATTAGGGCTGCGGAAATTATCGATTAATCTCTGGATTAATCGGTAAATTTTTTATCGATTAAAATTATTGTAATCGATAATATAGCGATTAAATTTAAAGATACTGCTTTACACAATTCATACGATTTATGAATAAATAATTAATTATTAATAATTAATAATAATTTGCTTTATTAACGTACATACTTCTCCATTGAAATATGTTATCAAAGTGTTAACTTTAAAATAAGCTGTTTTATAAGGACAACGGTATAAAAAAACATTGTTTTTAATAAATTAACAATAACAAAATTTAAATTCATTGACATTATGTTGAACTACTTTTATTTAAATAAATAACTGTCAATTGCCAGTTTTTGTTACTTCCCTTTAAATTTTCAGTTTGATGACGTCATAGTCTTATTTTTAAGCTTTAATCAAAATTATCGATTCGGTATTTTTTCAAAAGTTAACGATTAACTTTAAAGTAATCGATAACAGCCCTAATATATATATATATATTATGTCAAAATATATATATGTGTGTGTGTGTGTTTGTGTGTGTGTGTGTGTGCTAATTTTCAACATTTTCCTCACCTGTTGAATATTGTAGCATTTTTTGCAATTTCGATATTTTTGGGTTTCGCGCCATTTCTTCTGTCATGAATGTCCCCGCTGGACAAGGCGCGCACAGATTGGTTTTGCTGTTCATGTAATGTCCGGCTTCGCAGCTACCGCCTGGACTGACCGATCGTTTGCCGTGTCCCCAGACATAATCCGGTTATTGTGAAATTGCCAGCAACTTCAACGCGTATAAGAAATAAACAAACTTCATTCTCGGTAAAATAACAAGATTTCAATGTTAGCTGACCATATTCTTCTTTGATTGGATTGTAGGCATGGTTACTCCGTCAATTAAACTCGAGATTGGTGGAGCTTTGGTGACAGGTTTGATTTCATTGGATAGAGAGTCATTGTTCATAGTAACAAGGTACGTTGGTTTAAGGGGTGCTGGAGAAATATAAAAAAATGTGTTCTTTCTTAAGTGTCAATAATTGTTTCACCTGTGGGTTTCGGATAAGATGTGACGTTGACGAAGAAAAGAGATCTGTTCGATTCCTAAAAGAGCAAACAATATACTTTGCTTTCTTTTTTAAAAAATATGATTCCCTAAAAAAAATAATGAGCGAGCATACTTTTGCTGATTGATTTAATTTTTATTGAAATTTTTAGTTGTTTTTAGGGTCTGGAAAAATGTTCTTATGAAATCATAAAAAAAAAAGAATTTTCTAGAATCCTAGTCCTTATTGTGTTTTTGTGTAAAGTCAAAATTAAAAACATTTATTTATGAATATCCTGTGTTTTGCAGGGCTTGATTTACCCATTTTCTAATCAAGCCATAGCTTAGGGCACCGTGTTTTTGTGGTCCACCCGAATTTTTTTTTTAAATTTTGGCTCTTACATAGAATATATGTACTTCAAAAGGGCACCCCATATAACAAATAACTAAGGGCCCATCAAGTCTAAATCCGACACTGTGTGTTTGGATAAAGACTGTAATGTAATTAATTATACAGAGTGGCAGTAATTAAACTACAAATGACTGACTTGTTAATAAACACATATTTTATCTTGAGACATTTAATTCTATGTCCTATTAAAAAATTCCTTTTTCTCACAGTATAACTTAATGTTAATAATATAAATAGTAGGACTAAACTCGTGTGTCTGTGTGACATAAAAATTAAGGCATTTAAAAATTGTTTACTATAATAGCAAAAACAAAAGATTTCATTTGATAAAGCGAAAGAGGGTGATTTTATAATTGAATATCTGAATATTTACCTTGAATATTTCCAATGTTGATAGCATAGCATTTTTGTTTCATGCATGCTATGAAATTTCGAACAGTAAAAGAAACTTCCTAGAATTAACAATTGCTAAATATTTCAGAAATCGCTACACTGTTAACGGAATAGAGGTAAAAATATTTATGGAAACTTTCAACTACAGGAATAAAGAAAAAAAGAAAACAAGACAACAAATATAATAGGCAAGCGAGGTAGAAAAAATCAATATTTAGTAAAGAGCACTTTCATTTAAATGAAACCTCCAATATAGATAAACGCCTGTCTAAATTTCATTACGTTGTTATTGCTACGACATATAATACTAACTTTTTAAGTGACCATTTCTAAATAAAGTACCGATAACTCCCGTTCATGTGCATTGTTTCGCTTTCGACTTCCCAGTACTCTATTGTTTGACACACTATAGCAGTGTTTCTCAATCTTTTGAGATTCAAGGACCACTAGAAAAATGTGTGTCAAAGCCACGGGTAACTATTGAAAATTGTGCTATTGCCGTGTTGTAATTTTTTTTATATAAGTTTAATGTATATATAGCTAGTTACCAGTATACATGGTTGTTAATAAAACTATACTAATATGCTACGATATGCGTGCTCCAAAAAAAATGGAATGTAAACAGATTGTACAGGCTTTTCTTTTATAACGTACAAATTTCACTTGAACTAGACTCAAACTTATAGTTTTATTCAATTATTTTTGCTTACTATAAAAACTTTAAGTCATGAACAACAGTTAATATTAAAAAGACTGCTATATTAGTTTATTTAGTGCGATCATTTAATAAAGCTTTACTTTATTGTTTTGATTACAAAATTTCTTTGTGTAATTTATATGCTACTAACATGAATGTATCAGTACTAAAACGACGATGCTACTACAAACAAGACAATTCTACTATTAACTACTAACACGACAATTTTATTAATAACACAACAATGTTACTATTAACAGGATACTGAATACAAACCTTTCTTTCCCAAAATCAACAACGTTACACGCCAGAGACTCAAAGCAACATTCACTTTTCCATTCAAATAGTTGAATAACGTTGGAAAAGAAATCATTTGATACACATTACTACGTTGTACATTTGCCTCTCCCGTAATCTCGAAGCACTCAGCTAATGTTAAGTCTATTAACATTGTTGCACACCATCTTAAATAAAATGGTTTTATTTTTATTTTATTTTTTTTAACAAAAAGGGAGTCTATTGTACGAACCGAAACCCTGACTTGACAAATGCAGGCAGTTTCTCGAAAATGAACCATGTCAACAGTATCCGACACGCGATCGCGTGCTTTTTCTTTCTGTTTGCTATAATGATGAGTGAGATTCCTTGTAATAATTGTTATTTCTCGTGATAAGTGTTATTTCTCGTGATAATTGTTATTTCTTATGATAAGTGTTATTCCTCGTGTTTTTTCAAAACATGTGACTGAAAATTTATTTAGAACAATAAGTAACGTAATATGTTATACTTGCAGATATAATTCTTTTTTATGTTTGATATGTGTACACTGTCTTTAATGTAATAAACTTGCAGAGAATGTAATTCAGTTTTATGGTAACAAATTTATGACATGTTTCTAAAATCCACGAAGGGTGGCCCTTGCCCCCCTAGCCCCCCCTGCCTTCGCCCATGTTTCAAATGAATGTGTGTCTACATAATAGTTTTTCTTTCAGTTTCACTTCAATAATTGTGTCATTTTATCTTTAGAAGAATTGATGCTTAAAGAATTTGTTTATTCAAATAGTTCCAATTATGTCAGCAAATTAAGTAATTAATGGAACAGAGTTTCTAACTTTTATTTCAGTAGAAGATCAAAATGATGTATTATAAATCACTCAATGAAACAAAACATGGTATGCCACTTAACGGCAACATAAACAAGTAAACAGGCCAATCCTAAATAGGATCAATTTTTAAAAAATAAATTATTATTCATTATTCTCAGCCTTGACTTTCATACGGACAAGTCAAAAGAAATCAGAAAGTTGGTAGCAAAGCCTCCGTCTGCGCATGTCTTGTTTCTGCACCCACGCAAGCGGCTCGAAGCAAATGGTTGGTGAAATACTTAACATGACAAGGCTTTGTTTTCATTCGTGACTTTTATCAGTTCTTGGAATTTTCAACAACTGGGAATATTAGTTTGTTATTATTATTATTATTATTATTATTATTATTTGAGAGATTTATAGATGAAAAGACGTTGGCTAAAATGGTGTTTATGTTTTTTTTTTAAAATAATTTATATAAAACTGTAACAACTACAAAAATTCATATTTTTCAGGCCCATATTTGTCTTATGAATGTTTATAAAAAGTATCTACCAATTTAATTACATTCTCACTTTTACAATGTATATATACGCGTTTTTTTTTAAAAAAAAATTGGTATTTATTGAATATGTATTCAGAAACTCTTAGTTTGGTTGTTTTTTGTTGTTTTTTTTTCATTTCATAATAATTCCATAAAATCCATATTTATTCAGTAAAATTTTGTAAACCGCAAAAGTTTACATAACATTTTTCCTTTGTCTTAGCCTGATATCTTCTTATTATTATTTAAGATTTATACTGCGATAAAGTAATATATCTCATGGGAATATCCTCTAAAAATGGTCGCTTCAATAAAATGTGTAAAATGGTGTAGTTAACGAGGAATATTATTATTGGCGGAGTGACTTCTTTTCAAAATTAGTTCATTATTAATCTATTTGAATGAATCTGTAACTTGGCAGATGAAGAAGACACAGGGCACTGGCACAAGAAGTCGATCATTCAGATGGGCATTGACTGAAGAGCACTTGAGAGGCGTGAAAGTTTATGATGACCGCTCATCTTAGATATACAGACGCTCCTTCTATGCAGAAGGTAATTGTGTCCCCAGACCATGACAGATCAACTGTTGGCAAGTGATGCAGCGGTCACAGGCCACGGCTATGACGGTTCCACGCATTACCAAGCCGCCTAACTATTGTTCGTAAGGTACCCATTCGGAGCTGGGTGACTCGGGGACTCCTTAGGACACATGAACGGATCCTTGCCTTCTCGTGGATTCAAACTCGTGACCATCGGTACGCCAGTCGAGCGCGCTTGCCGCTCGACCACCTAGTAAACACTGATGCACTAAGGCGTACATGCGATTTCACAGTTTGTGCACCCGTATATACGTTACTTATTTAGAAGAAAATATTTTAAAATGTATAAAGACGTAACAAAAGCCTTCGACACAGTCTGCACAGAAGGTCTATGGAGGATTATGGCCAAGTATGGCTGCCCAAATATGTTTATAGCGATTTTAGGGCTATTCAATGATGGCATGAAGGCTCTAGTCCATGACAACAGAGAGGCCTCTAAACTATTCACTATCACAAATGGCTTTAAGCAAGGATGTGTTCTGGCCCCAACATTGTTCAGTGTCATGTTCTCAGTCATGCCTACAGAGACCTCCAGGAAATGAAATGAAGGACTGGACATTAGGTAATGGTCGTTTGTTCAACCTCAGGGGGCTTAAAGCAAAAACAAAGGTCAAGTCAGACAGTTTCTTGGTCCATTCTATTTGCTGATGTCTGTGCCCTTAATGCGGGTTCTGATGCAAACCTTTAAATACGCGTTAATAAATTTTCCAGTGCGTGCTCAAACTTTGGGCTCACCGTCAGCACAAAGAAGACAGAAGTTCTATACCAGCCGGCCCCCCAGAAAATCTTATACTGAGCCTAACATAATCATCAACCGCAACAACACCAACACAGTGAGCCGTTTTAATTATCTTGGAAGCACACTGTCTCAGAATGTCAACATTGATGACGAGGTGAAAGTGAGAATCTCCAAGGTCGGTGAAACATTTGGCAGATTGCATGACAGTGTCTAGAACAGAAGAGGAATCAGCAACCAAACAAAACTAAAAATATGCATTGCTGTATTGCTTCCCACATTATTACGTGCATGTGAAATATTGACTGTATACCAACCCAATGCGAGGCTGCTGAACCACTTCCACACCAAAAATCCTAAGAAAAATTCTCAAATAAAATGGCAGGAAAACTTCCAGACACCGAATTATTAGCCAGGTGAGAACTACCCAGTATTCACACTAGCCAGTATCCACACTAGCCAGTATCCACACTAGCCAGTATCCACACTAGCCAGTATCCACACTACCCAGTATCCACACTAGCCAGTATCCACACTACCCAGTATCCACACTACCCAGTATCCACACTACCCAGTATCCACACTACCCAGTATCCACACTACCCAGTATCCACACTAGCCTCATGCAGTGCCAACTACGCTGTAGTGCGCATGTCCGACCATTGGCACCCAAGAGACCCTTCTATGGTGAGCTGACTGAAGGGCATAGAGCACGTGGAGGTGCACGTCAGCGCTACAAGGATACAATTAAAACTTCTCTAAAAGCCTTTGACATTTGCCATGACTCCTTGGAGGCAGCAGCCAGTAACCGAGCCCTCTGTCGCTCTATGATATGGAATTGTGCAGCTGTCTGAGAGGCTAATAGACAACAGGCTGCCAAGACAAAACGTTAAGCCGGGAAGGTGTCTGTGAGGCTAATAGACAACAGGCTGCCAAGATGAAACGTCAAGCCAGGAAGGTGTCTGTGAGGCTAATAGACAACAGGCTGCCAAGACAAAACATCAAGACCGTGCACAAAAATGTCGTGAAGGGATTACATTCGTCCTTGACTGACGCAAATTTCGTGCTAGAATAGAGGTTAATAAGCCACCAGAGAACACAATAGGCGGCCTAGCACTGGTTAAAGACAAATATAATGAGAGCGGTCAGTGGTCATCGTCGACTACGACGGACAAACAACATAAAATATAATATTCAATTAACAAAAAAACTACAGAAATGTTTATTTTACAGTATAAAGTATAATACATATGTATGTAATTTATTTGAGAGCCTCGACTAAATATCGTGTGGTGTTTGGAGTAATGTAAGTTTGGGTGTGGTATTATTAGAAAATTTCTAACAGTTTTGTGTGTGCGTCACACGCAAATGAAACCCATGACCTAAATGAATTGTTTGTTTTTCAAGTGAGCCATTTAAATCAAGACCTATTTGATTCATAATTTGCCTTTCTAAACATTTGTAGACATATTACTACTTTTAGAATATTTAAAATTCGACGTAAGATATGTGACATTTCAATAGAAACTTTGTTCCATCAAATAAATAATAGTTTGGGGTGGTGTTGTTTTAAGCAAGTGTAGTCTTTTCCTGTATATAAAAATACTCTGTGCGTATGTTTTATGTAACTTATTTGTTTATGGCATTTTCACCTCTTCCAGGTCTCTACTATGTCTACAGTAATGTGCTATTTTCTACAAGTCGCATCAAACATTGTCTAAAATATTCGTGTAAAGGGGATTGAAAAGTGTCCAATATTTTATATTGACGTGAAGCAAAGTTAATGACAGCTTGAGTTTTGTGTGGGACTAGTCCATGTGCGTCCAGTAATGATTTTCTTAATGTTAGAAAAATGTATTCTATAAGAAGAATAATTTGTGGAAAAGAAAACAATTAAATAACGAATTATTCTCCAATTATTTATTAACTCGAAGCAGAAAGATGGTCCAAACTGAAAGTTAACCACCCAAAAAGTTATGCATTCTTTAAACTCTCCTACCAATCACAAAACATCATTTTCAGGCAAAGAACGGGCCACAACAAACTTAAGCAGCACATGTTCCGCAAAGTTCGAATCGGAGAAATCGAAATGTTCCCCCGCGGAATAGCTGCAGAAAATTCGGAACATGTGCTTCACAACTGCCCTCTGTACCCCGATATCCGAACAGACAAATGGTCCCAGGAAGCTACCCTCGATGATAAACTATACGGTTGACTGAACCATTTGAAACCCAAGGCGCAGTTCATCACAGATATAGGGCTTGTGGTCTAAATCCTCCCTCAAAAGATTCTGAGAAAGAAGAAGAAAAAAATGGGAGTCAGGTAAATATAATGTCATATGTGAATGAGAAAGTAAAAATTAATTATATTAGTGTGCTACTGTCAAAAAAATGTAAGTGTTAGTGTTTATAACAATTGAATTATATTACTTTAATAAAAATAGAGATGCGCGTTGTAATATTTGCTTTAGAAAAGTATCATCCTTTATTTACAGTAAAAAATACCCCCTCCCCACCCTTAAACACACACACAAAAAACATAAAAATATTTTTTTAAAGTTTTTAAATATAACGTTTCAAATACTTTTTTTTAAAAATTACTCTGTAGGCAAATCAATCATTTTTTTTATAAGTTTGCAATCATTAGCTATTTGGACATTTGGGTGAAAAATATTTAATTATTATTTTTATCTCTTGTAATTATTTGTAAGTCAATTCTAATTGGTAACATCATTTTATTTTCTGAGATTTTTTTCTTTTTATTATTCATCGCTCCTTTCTGAATTTGGACAAAGCAATAAATAGGGAATCTCACACTGAACGAAGAAGGGGCTTAGCCGTCTTGAAAAGGATATTTGTTACAACAAAAGGGCTGAACGAAGAAGGGGCGTAGCCGTCTTGAAAAAGATATTTGTTACTACAAAAGGGCTGAACGAAGAAGGGGCGTAGCCGTCTTAAAAAGATATTTGTTACAACAAAAGGGCTGAACGAAGAAGGGGCGTAGTCGTCTTAAAAAGATATTTGTTACAAGAAAAGGGCCGAACGAAGAAGGGGCGTAGCCGTCTTGAAAAATATATTTGTTACAACTAAAGGGCTGAACGAAGAAGGGGCGTAGCCGTCTTGAAAAAGATATTTGTTACAAGAAAAGGGCCGAACGAAGAAGGGGCGTAGCCGTCTTGAAAAAGATATTTGTTAAAACAAAAGGGCTGAACGAAGAAGGGGCGTAGCCGTCTTAAAAAAGATATTTGTTACAAGAAAAGGGCCGAACGAAGAAGGGGCGTAGCCGTCTTGAAAAAGATATTTGTTACAACAAAAGGGCTGAAATTCGCAAAATAAGTTCGTTTGAGTGTACAACCCCCCTCTCCTGTGTACGGCCTCGACAAATACATAGTAATATAACACTCTTAATGTGTGCGGGTTTCACATAGGGAATTTCCGTTATCTTTTTTAATAACTAAAAACTTTTAGGAATGAAACTATTATTTGTGTATGGTAATAAAAAATATTCCCGATATTATTTAACGTTTAGGCAACCATTCTGTTTGTAAAATTTGTCTTGACAGTAGGTAGGTGCTCTTTATTTTAGTAATACTGCGTATATTTTATTTTAGTTTAATATATCGCAGATCCATTATTTTGAAGGGTGTTTTTCAAATTGACATACTTTATGATAGTTTATAGGACACAAAAGCAATAGACTGCATAATTTTTATGTCCTACAGACAGACTTAAGTCTAACTGAGGGAATAGCATGGATTGAATTTAAATCAATTTTAAGGGATATCAATTATGTAAGTTAATATTTAAATTGTTTGTCCAATTAAATTATTCCACTAAAATTACATAAGCCTAAACATCTATCTGAAACGAGTTCGTCAATTATTTATTTATAATATAGACTATAGCCTAGAATTAAAGATATGTGATAGTATAAGATAAAGCACTGGTTGGCAACAATTTTAAGTCTAGTGACGCCTAAATGTAATAAGTCGTGAGGGGGTGAAATCATGGGCTACCATGCTGGGTGACAGCAACCCTAGTGACGCCTAAATGTAATAAGTTGTGAGGGGGTCAAATCAATTGCTACCATGCTGGGTGACAGCAACCCTAGTGACTAGTGACGCCTAAATGTAATAAATCGTAAGGGGGTAAAATCATTGGCTACCATGCTGGGTGACAGCAACCATAGTGACGCAAAAATGTAATAGGTCGTGAAGGGGTGAAATCATGGGCTATCATGCTGGGTGACAGCAACCCTTGTGACTAGTGACGCCTAAATGTAATAAGTCGTGAGGGGGTGAAATCATGGGCTACCATGCTGGGTGACAGCAACCCTAGTGACGCCTAAATGTAATAAGTCGTGAGGGGGTGAAATCATGGGCTACCATGCTGGGTGACAGCAACCCTAGTGACTAGTGACGCCTAAATGTAATAAGTCGTGAGGGGGTGAAATCATGGGCTACCATGCTGGGTGACAGCAACCCTAGTGACGCCTAAATGTAATAGGTCGTGAAGGGGTGAAATCATGGGCTATCATGCTGGGTGACAGCATCCCTAGTGACACCTAAATGTAATAAGTCGTGAGGGGGTAAAATCATGGGCTACCATGCTGGATGAAAGCAACCCTAGTGACGCCTAAATGTAATAAGTCGTGAGGGGGTGAAATCATAGGCTGCCATGCTGGGTGACAGCAACCTTAGTGACTAGTGTCGCCTAAATGTAATAAGTCGTGAGGGGGTGAAATCATGGGCTGCACCCCTAGTGACTAGTGACGCCACTTTGTTGTTGAAATAAGTTTTGTTAGATACTGGTTTCTAGTTATTATTTGATGTTAGATTTGCTGAATTGTTTGTAGAGTAAAAGGAATTAAAACAATAAGTTGTAACGAAAATGTAGATATGCCCGCTACTAGAGATCTTTTGTTGAGAATATTTTACTCTAGACAACTTACAAAAATATCACACTGAGAAGATCATAGTGGTACGAATTAGAACAAGATCATAGTGGTACTAATTAGAACAAGATCATAGTGGTACTAACTATATAAAGATCAGCGTGATAGTAATTAGTACAAAATCATCGTGATATTAATTTTTACAAGATCATAGTGATACTAATTAGTACAAGATAATAGTGATACTAGTGAAAACACGATTATGGTGGTGCTAATTAGAACAAGATCATAGTGGTACTAAGTATACCAAGATCATAGTGATACTAATTAGAACAATAGCATAGTGGTACTAATTAGAACAAGATCATAGTGGTACTAATTAGAACAAGATCATAGTGATACTAATTATACAAAATCATAGTGATACTAATTAGTACAAGATCATTGTGATACTAATTAGCACAATATCATAGTGATACTAATTAGTACAAGATCATAGTACAAGATCATAGTGATACTAATTAGTACAAGATCATAGTGATACTAATTAGTACAAGATCATAGTGATACTAATTAGTACAAGATCATAGTACAAAATCATAGTGATACTAATTAGTACAAGATCATAATGATACTAATTAGTACAAGATCATAGTGATACTAATTAGAACATGATAATAGTGATACCAATTAGTACAATATCATCATGATACTAATTAATACAAGATCATCATGATACTAACTAGTACAAGATCATAGTGGTACTAATTAGAACAAGATCATAGTGATACTAATTAGTACAAGATCATAGTGATACTAATTAGTACAAGATCATAGTGATACTAATTAGTACAAGATCATAGTGATACTAATTAGTACAATATCAGAGTGATACCAATTAGTACAAGATCATAGTGATACTAATTAGTACAAGATCATAGTACAATATCATCATGATACCAATTAGTACAAGATCATAGTGATACTAATAAGTACAAGATCATAGTACAAGATCATCATGATACCAATTAGTACAAGATCATAGTGATACTAATAAGTACAAGATCATCATGATACTAATTAGTACAAGATCATAGTGATATTAATTAGTACAAGATCATTGTAATATTTATTAGAACAAGATCATAGTGATACTAATTAGAACAAGATCATAGTGATACTAATTGGAACAAGATCATAGTGATACTAATTAGTACAAGATCATAGTGATACTAATTAGTACAAGATCATAGTACAAAATCATAGTGATACTAATTAGTACAAGATCATAATGATACCAATTAGTACAAGATCATAGTGATACTAATAAGTACAAGATCATCATGATACTAATTAGTACAAGATCATAGTGATATTAATTAGTACAAGATCATTGTAATATTTATTAGAACAAGATCATAGTGATACTAATTAAAACAAGATCATAGTGATACTAATTGGAACAAGATCATAGTGATACTAATTAGTACAAGATCATAGTGATACTAATTAGTACAAGATCATAGTGATATTAATTAGTACAAGATCATAGTGATGCTAATTAGTACAAGATCATAGTGATACTAATTAGTGCAAGATCAAAGTACAAGATCATAGTGATACTAATTAGTGCAAGATCGTAGTACAATATCATAGTGATACTAATTAGTACAAGATCATAGTGATATTAATTAGTACAAGATCATCGTAATACTAATTAGTACACAATCATAGTGATACTAATTAGTACAAGATCATAGTTCTTCTAATTAGTACAAGATCATAGTACAAGATCATAGTGATACTAATTAGTATAAGATCATCGTGACACTAATTAGAATAAGAGCATAGTGGTACTAAGTAGACCAAGATCACCGTGGTACTAACTAGATAAAGATCAGCGTGAATCTAATTAGAACAAGATCATAGTTGTAACTTAATATATATTAATGTCAAATGTAAATGTCATATATATGTCACTGATGTCATGTGTATAGAGAACTAGATGTTCTGTGATTTACATACCAAGCTGTTGTATTAATAATTTCACAAATGTTCTCTATATAGAGATTTCAGCTAAACTATTAACGGCTCTTTTTAAACCGTTCCGTTTTCAAAAATTAAAATAAAAGTGCAAACAATGACGTCATATAATATTGTGCGGCAAAAAACACCACTTGCTCTTTTAGGCTCCGAAAAAAATATTTTGATTTTACTTCAATATTTTCAATTTAAAAAAAATAAAAATAAAATAATCATTTTAAAATGCGCTGATTATTTCCCTTAGCGTTACAGAATCTTTTAGCGTTACCGAATGTGTCTGGGCTTTTATTATATCTATTGACATTAATAACTAGAATTATTATGTGTACAAAAACCTACAACTCAACCGTACATCCGAGAAGTAGGTTAAACATGATAATTAAAATTAACTAATGAAACACCAACACTCATCAGTCACAAGGGGCCTTCTATGAAGTAAGTCAAACTCCAGTGAGGAGGAGGGAATGTAAGAGACAGTTTGTGATAGGGGGAAGGGGGGGCGGTCCGGCCATGTGTGAAGTCACGGTATTTAATATTAATTTTCAGTTATTTTATTAATAAGTTCTTTTTTTTAATGTAACGTATTGTGTGTGTGGGGGGGGGGGTATTCCCACCAATTGTGACAGGGGTAGTTAAATTTGATCAAAAAATAGTTTGACTTACTTTATGGATGGCCACGAAACAGACACACAGAAAATTATAATCACACAGAGAGACACGCACACCAAAAGGCATAGACAAAAACTAATAAATACAGAGACACACAGCTTATATAAAGACAAACAAAGCAATAAAAATAAAAGTCAACATTACCAACACTCATTACCATTATAGGAAGTCAACATTACCAACACTCATTACCATTATAGGAAGTCAACATTACCAACACTCATTACCATTATAGGAAGTTAACATTACCAACACTCATTACCATTATAGGAAGTCAACATTACCAACACTCATTACCATTATAGGAAGTCAACATTACCAACACTCATTACCATTATAGGAAGCTCAAATACCAATAATACACATATAAGATCTCTAACTCCTTACAAGGGAACAACGAACTGGCATGATTGAAAACGGTATATATAGTATACAATACAACAATATACACATAAACTATACAAAGACAAATAATTTATTGACATATAAAATCAAAACGGGTATATGTAGTATACCATACAACAATATACACATAAACTATACAAAGACAAATAATTTATTGACATACAAAATCAAAGTAAAACTAAATTGTTGTGTTTAATATCCGTGTTGGCACTTTCTATGTGTAATTGGGATCTGTTGAATCTTTGGAACGTAGCCAAATAAATGTTCGCCACCACTTCCAGCCGGTGGTATATTATAACATTTAATTTTGATTAGTATGGAAGCGATAACGGTTCTCTAGTAATATAACACAAACATTTATAAGTATGAACATAATAAGGGGTCTCTACTCATATAACACAAACATTTATTAGTATGGAAATGATAAGGATTCTCTCGTCATGTAACACAAACATTTAATAGTGTGGAAATTATAACGGATATCTAATCATATAACACAAACATTTATTAGTATGGAAATGATAAGTATTCTCTAGTCATATAACACAAACATTTATTAGTGAGGAAATGATAAGGGTTCTCTAGTCATATAACACAAACATTTATTAGTGAGGAAATGATAAGGGTTCTCTAGTCATATAACACAAACATTTATTAGTGAGAAAATGATAATGGTTCTCTAGTCATATAAAACAAACATTTATTAGTGAGAAAATGATAATGGTTCTCTAGTCATATAACACAAACATTTATTAGTATGGAAATGGTAAGGGTTCTCTAGTCATATAACACAAACATTATTTGTATGGAAATGATTAGGGTTCTCTAGTCTGATAACACAAACATTTATTAGTATGGAAATGATAAAGGTTCTCTAGATATATAAAACAAACATTTGTCAGTTTGGAAATGATAAGGGTTCTCTAGTCATATAACACAAACATTTATTAGTGAGGAAATGATAAGGGTTCTTAAGTAATATAACACAAACTTTTTTTATTATGGAAATGATAAGGGTTCTCTACTCATATAACACAAACATTTATTAGTATGAAAATGATAAAGGTTCTCTAGTCATATAACATAAACATTTATTAGTATGGAAATGATAAGGGTTCTCTATTCATGTAACACAAACATTTATTAGTATGGAAATGATAAGTGTTCTCTAGTCATATAACATAAACATTTATTAGTATGGGAATGATAAGGGTTCTCTATTCATGTAACACAAACATTTATTAGTATGGAAATGATAAGTGTTCTCTAGTCATGTAAAACAAACATTTATTAGTGTGAAAATTATAATGGTTCTCTAGTCATATAACACAAACAATTATTAGTATGGGAATGATAAGCGTTCTCTAGTCATATAACACAAACATTTTTTATATGGAAATGATAAGTGTTCTCTAGTCATATAACATAAACATTTATTAGTATGGAAATGATAAGGTTTCTCTATTCATGTAACACAAACATTTATTAGTATGAAAATGATAAGTGTTCTCTAGTCATATAAAACAAACATTTATTAGTGTTAAAATTATAATGATTCTCTAGTCATATAACACAAACATTTATTAGTATGGAAATGATAAGGGTTCTCTAGTCATATAAAACAAACATTTATTAGTGTGAAAATGATAATGGTTCTCTAGTCATATAACACAAACATTTATTAGTATGGAAATGATAAGTGTTCTCTAGTCATATAACATAAACATTTATTAGTATGGAAATGATAAGGGTTCTCTAGTCATATAACACACACATTTATTAGTATTGAAATGATAAGGGTTCTCTTGTCATGTAACACAAACATTTATTAGTATGGAAATGATAAGTGTTCTCTAGTCATATAAAACAAACATTTATTAGTGTGGAGATGATAAGCGTTCTATAGTCATATAACACAAACAATTATTAGTATGGAAATTATAAGGGTTCTCTAGTCATATAACACAAACATTTTTTAATATGGAAATGATAAGGGTTCTCTAGTCATATAACACAAACATTTATTAGTATGGAAATGATAAGGGTTCTCTAGTCATATAGCACAAACATTTATTAGTAAGGAAATGATAAGGGTTCTCTAGTCATATAACACAAACATTTATTAGTATGGGAATGATAAGCGTTCTCTTTTCATATAACACAAACATTTTTAGTATGGAAATGATAAGGGTTCTCTAGTTTTGTAATTTAAACATTCAATGTTATTTAGGTTATAATGTCTTACATGCCTAAATATGTAAGATTTTACTGTACAGTAAATGTATAAGATTAGTATCATATAAAAATCAGATATAACTGTACAGTAAATGTATAAGACTAGTATCATAAAACAATTAGGCGTCATATTTTTAAATGCACACTGTTAAAGTAAGATATGTATAAACCTTCACAAGAAGACACAAAACAACTCATAAATGCACACTGTTAAAGTAAGATATGTATAAACTTTCACAAGAAGACACAAAACAACTCATAAATGCACACTGTTAAAGTAAGATATGTATAAACCTTCACAAGAAGACACAAAACAACTCATAAATGCACGCTGTGAAAATAAGATATGTATAAACCTTCACAAGAAGACACAAAACAACTCATAAATGCACACTGTTAAAATAAGATATGTATAAACCTTCACAAGAAGACACAAAACAACTCATAAAT
>MUZC01004538.1:476445-495074 GCA_002072015.1 Radix auricularia | reverse complement strand
CCACATTAAGAAGAAATCTTTACAAAAGGAAAATTAATGTTCAAAACTAATAAAATTTCTTGAAAACGACAGAGATAGTTATAATGAATAGCCGTAATTTTTTAAAATTTAAAAATAATTATTTTCTTTTAAATGGATTGAAATATTATCGATGAGATACGGTTAAGAAATATTTTTTTGAAGATAATAATTGTTTTAACGAATTGAATAAAAATTCATCTGCAATAAACACACCATTAAATAGAAACTTCTCTGAGTAACATTTTTACCCGAAAATGTAATGTCTGTTAGAAACGTCAATGTACTATGTTCGAACAAAATGTTAAAGGCAATTGACTGAAATATTCAGCATAATGGCTACATCTTTCTCTATGAAACGATAGGAAATTTATAAATAATTGCTAAATACCAAAAGTCTAAAGCCATAGTCTCATTAATATTGAATGTGAAATTGGGCGTTCCTCACATTGCTTCTAAATGAATTTGATTACGAGATTTGAAGCACAACCGAACACAGTACGTAACGTTTTAGACAATCAGAATTTTAACTAAAATTTGCTATGAAAATAATAAATAAACTTCAATAAAATGTAAGTGTGATACATTTTAATGTTTCAAGCCCGTAACAATATAAACCTATTGGTTCGTGTTGTCAGCACTACATGACTGGCCTCATCATTCATTATTCAATCAGATTGGAGACTCCGTTGTTTTGGGGATATATCCACTCCGGGGAGTAATGAGTTTAGTTCAAGAATGACGATATTCACCCGAGTCGATCTTTTGGTGTTTTATCAATGACGTTGAGTGGACCTAAAATTGGGGAAAAGTTGAATCAAGGTAGACAATTCATGGCTAAAAAGTTATCCAAGAGTTGTTAAATTTAGGAGCAGTTGTATCGATGTGCCATTCTGTGCAACACGACGAAAATGTCGAGACTTCAGTTCGTTTCAAGTCGTAATTATTTTTTAGTTCTCTCTTGATCATTGCTGTTTCGGTTAAACATTTTTAAATTCCTTCATTATATTAACTCCACCGTTTTCTCTTTCTCTCTCCCTCTCTCTCGCTCTCTCTCTCTCTGTCGTGACCTCGCCCATTGTATTAACTCCACCGTTTTCTCTTTCTCTCTTTCTCTCTCTGTCGTGGTCTCACCCATTATATTAACTCCGCCGTTTTCACTTTCTCTCTCTCTCTCGCTCTCTCTCCCTCTCGCTCACTCTCTGTCGTGGTCTCGCCCATTCGCGGAAAAACAAAATAAAAAATTACCCAATTTTCATAATCTTATCGAGCTGAAATTTTGCACATAGCCTTTTGTCACTTAACAATGCATTATATCAAATTTTCAGTTCGATCGAATGTACTGTAATTAAATTAATGAATTTTGTGGTTTATCTCTATGTATCTATATGGAGCCGTCTGCGATAGTTGACCTCCACGGCCACAGTTAAATGCATTTCAATCCAGCCATCGATGAACACATCCTCTAGTTTAACAGCAAGGGGAGTTCAGTCACTTTAAGTCTGTAAATGTTTGTCACGCTGTGCGTAGTATATTGAAAATAATGAATACTTTTTGTTCTGTCTCATATGTAAGAGATTTATAGTCAAAAATTTTGTTTTTATGGCTTATTTAGTTTCCCCATGAACATCAATGCATTCATCTGAAGGAGAAATAACGGGCGTGTTTCTTTTTGAAGTGTGTGAGATGAAGTGATGACATGGACTGTAGAAAGCCATTAACACGGCATAGAACGCCATTAAACGGAGATAAACAATAGGGTGAACGCTAAGAACAACGTAATTGTAACACCTTTTCCGACATCAAATGTCACGTGTTATCTTTTAGACTTTTATGATATTAATAAATCATATGTAACATGTTTCTTGTATACTCTAGGAAACTTGTAGGCGTGCATCTCTGAAAGACTCCATGCTTCTGTGAATACTCGTGCATCCCTGACAGACTCCATGCTTCTATGAATACTCGTAACTCCTTTGTTAACTATGAAACTTTAATTAACACCAATAGTATTTACACTTTGTACATCGTGAATAATAACAGTTGACAGCCATGCCGGCTTCATGCACACTTCTCTCGATCAACAACTACCACTAGCGCCCTCTATCATTTACTCGTCAAGTGATCTCTTTCAATTACTAATTTGTTAATTATTATTATGTGATTGTCATGGATTGCACGACCAAACAACTCACTTCAAACATAGAGACATGGTATCTGAGATTCGAGATTGTCGTTGCTGAAAATGGATTAAACCGGAAGTGCCCGGGTCTAAACAATAACTTAGGATTCAGGGGCAGGTAACCTGGCGAAGTAGTTATATGTGTAGTAATAAAACTCGAAGAAGTAGTTCTATATGTAGTAAGACAAGTCGAAGAAGTAGTTCTATATGTAGTAAGACAAGTCAAAGAAGAAGGAGATAACTAATCAAAGTTTTAGCGTAAGAGTGGAAGCGGTATAAAAAAAATCGTTTTCGTAGTAACGACTTGAGCTGGACAGAGGATACAAAATTGTAGCATCGCGAGTAAGACAAAGAAAATGGCGGACAGGAAGCCGAAACATCACAGAGCTTAACACTTCCTATTGGAGTTAAGAGGCTGAAATATTCAAGTCGGAGCTCAAAGGCTATCTTAATATATTAGATTTTTATTTAAAAGAACTTAATTCCAAAAAAGTCTGTGTAAAGGTTGTTCTCTTCTGTAGTGCTAACTACCCATGCCTAGTTCAGCTTGATCGTTGTGTTATAATGTTGTTTTTTCTTAAATCTCAATTTTTTAATTTCTAAATTTTTATAAGTTTAAAAATATAGAATCAGTGGCGTAGCTAGGGGGGGGGCGGAGGGGGCGGTCCGCCCCGGGCGGCACTCATCTAAAGGGCGGCATTTTTGGGGCATTAATTTGAAAAATAGAGCCATTTCCGACAACGGCCCTTTTTCTTTTGAAAGGGGAAACCAAGGTGAAACAAAAATACTCTTAATTTCGAATCTTAATTGGCGGATTCACGCAACATGTGTTTAATTACATAGGGGTAGTTATAAATAACGCAAACCCGTTCAAAAATTAAATATCGCTCAAAAAAGGAATCGGTTTGTTTGTAAAATTAAGCGGCATGAGTCACAAATGGCGCTATTATAAGAAAACTGCACAAAAACAGCACATCACCGCTGGGCCAAGTAATATGTACTATTAATATCACCAAGAAAATTTTTGTGTGGAATTGTCGATTTGCAAAATCATGAGCTAACAAATACCTACATGACATGGTTGCTCAAATATTGTGTTTAACTTACAAGTTATAATTTACATTACATTTTCAGTTTTAGAAAATTATTTTAAGGTTACTTACTAAAAATTAAATGTATTTTATTTTTATTGCGTTAAAGTAGCACAAATAATTTGTGTTTTTCATTAAAATATTGTTATTCATTAAAATGCTACGTCTATCGAATTAAAGCAAGGCGTAAATAATTTGAATTTTTATATTTTATGGATAAGTAATCAGATTTAGAGCAAGAACATGAAAATATTCAAATTTATCCTTTAAGAAACATCGCTATACCATAAATAATTTCAAAAACGACATATTTCAAAAATTTCATACGTCTCGGAAAAAAATGACACCTGAAGAAGCAACTAGTAAAACGAGATCAGATGCTGGAACTTTACTCAGTTCAATACAATATTTTTCTTTTCTATAGTATCTCAATTTGTGGGAACACATTTTCTTTCACTTCATGGAACAAAGTTATGTGCTTCTATAGATTCTACAGAGTTGGATATATCAATGGAACGCCGTGCTGGAATGAGAATAAGTATGAGTGGAGAAAATTCAGGAAACGGGGTTCTATCTTTAGAGTAAGTCGTACAACGAGTAATGTTTTTATCCATAGATACAATTATAAAAGAAAGTAATAGAACCCACTGATGAGTTGCATGTCCTTGCAAGAAAATATTCGGGTATAATACTATCATGTAACCTACTAAATGAAAATTTTTACCATCAAATAAATGTCTTTATTACCATTTACAAAGAACAGCTCAAATTGAACGAAACAGGATCCAGGTTTTTCATTGCTATCCACAGGGCCAGTCTTTACAATTGCGGCGCCTTATGCAGCTTAGTATGTGAAAATGGATGCGCGGGGCCCAGTTTGGGTAGGGATAAGGTATTAATAAGGATAATAAGTAGACATTAAGATAGCTGGGGCCTATGAAAGCGTGTAGCCACTGCGGCCGCATAGGTGCATGGCAGTGGCCTAAGACCAGCTAACGCTTTACCTACACTACAAGAAGAGGCATTATGTTAGAAAAACAGGGGGATGTCCCCTTGATCTATTAAAATATATTAAGTAGTATAGATTGGAAAATTCTCTACCCAACATTATAATTTTGCTAAGAATGTTTTCAACAATTACTATCAGTGTATCTAGTTGTGAAAGGAACTTCTCCAAACTGCAGTTGATAAAAAATTTAGACCCTATCTTCATTCCACATTGAGTTATTTAAGACTACAAAATCCTGCAATATTGTCTATTAAAGATAGAACAAGATATTACAAGTAATTTAAATTTTCATAATATAATACACGTCTTCTCTATTATGAAAGCTAGGTAAGTAAATGTATAAATACGTTTACATCTAATGTATACAATTTCTTTGTTTATAAAAGAAATCATATATTTATAAATAAAAAATAAAAGCATATTAATTGTTAATAATTTTCGGTGTAAATTTGGAATATGTCTTTGTCTCATTTGGGGGGTTGGGGGGCCTGCGACCTCAATAAATTTATTGTCGCTTTTAAGAAAAGCATCTTATATTTTTTAAAATGTGTACTTATAGGTAATCATCTTTTTCGGCATATATTTAATAATGCTTACGTAAATATGGCATGGAATGGTTAACATGTTCCACACCTTTTACAATGTACTTTCTTTCAATTACAATTATTTATTAATGTTTATTAATTTATAAAACCTATCATACGATTGACTTAAGTGGCCGTCCTCAAATGACGTGTCGCAATTTTGGCTGAAAAATTACCCCCTGCTCCCCCCCCCTGGTCACACATCGTCACAAACAACGTAGAACCCTTCTTCAATGTGACATCACAAAGCTTCCCCCATAAACGCCGTAGTTTGTTTTTTTTTGAAAATCAGCATGTTTCCAATTTATTTTTTTTGTCAGTTAAATATTTTTTTAGTGTAGGGCTGCACTCTAATATCGAAACGCATGTAAAACCCTGTAAAACTTTATTAAATTAAGTTTCGGTAATCATATATTTAAGTGGAACTTTTATTTAAATTTGCGCATTTTTTTTTTAAATTCAAATAAGTGACACCCTCCCCCCCACAAGTGTGACGTCATTTATGGACACCCCTAAAAGGGCGGCAAATTGGAGACCGCCCCGGGCGGCAAAAGCTCTAGCTACGCCACTGTATAGAATATATATTTTTAAATTAAATTTTCTGATATTTTGTCTTTTAAGCCACAGGCTTCCACAAATTTCGGATGACGGTTCCTCAATTTTGGTGCTACTGATTCAATGGCGCGAATGGCGGGAAATAAATGCATGTGTCCTTCAACTTTGGGAACTTTCAGAAGGGACTGCATGGCATAGAGGAACTTAACGGTTTAACCCCATCAGACAAAGCCGCCCAACAAACTCCATCCAACGAAGCCCATCGAAGGACGTTCCGACGTCATTTCAGTGGCATGTTGTCTAGGAGTAACAGTAGTGATTAGCAGGAGTGACACTTCAAAATCGGAACACATAACAGAATGATGACAAAAATATTGCACAAAAAATAACTCGTATTTAACGTCCGCGTAAATTTGTTCAATATGTCAATGGAATTTAATTTTCCTGCGCTAGTGATTGGCTGTAGGAGTTTGAAGGACCAATCGCTATCGAGGACTAGACAGACCACTCACTTTTATTATTATAGATAGACATGTTTCCCCAACCATTTTTATTTTACTATACATGTGCGTATAATTTGTAAAACCCATAGACATAAGAGTGCACACAAAAACTTGATCACATGTATTCACACACCAGGATTTGGTCTGCGTTGGATCCGATTCCACAGCAAGCATGAATATTCTCCAGAACTAAAGATGCCCTCCCTTGGGGGCACAGATACCCATATTTCTTACTTCCCTTGGGCGAGGTGGGCCACATGCGCCATCTTGTTATCAGGGTCGGCTGGCCGGCGAGAGTTAAGGCGGAGGGCCATTTAGTCTGGACCTGGTGGGCCAATGGGAAGGGTCGGTGTAATAAGGGATACACTCAACAAAAGGTTATCAGGTGCTCGTTGCGAAGTGGGTCTTTAAGTGTGGGTTATTAGTGTGTGTAGGGTGAGGGGGCTGGGAAGGGGTAAAGTCGTGTGTGGGAAGTGAATCAGTAGTGGGCTGGTGGGGGTTAGAGTGTGGAACATTGTTGGGTGGACGTGGCAACAGGAGACGGTGTGGAGAAAGGTTGTGTGGGGGAGGGTTTCAGCAGTGTGTGGAGATAAAGTGTGGGGGTAAGGGTGGGATCACTTATTCGAGCGGTGAGTGGATGTGTCGTGGTAATTAATGATATGAGCCCATAATGTGGTCAATGGAAGTTAATAAGTCCAGATGTAAGGCATTAATTTCACATGAACAATATGGATGGAATCCGCATTTGACAAGGACTGCATTGTTCCACTGTACGCATTGTCCCACTGTATGCATTTTCTCCACAACACATTTTACCACTGTATAATTTTTCGACTGTACCGCTTTCCTACTGTACGCATTTTCCCACTAAACACAGTTATCCACCATACACATTGCAGACTGCTGATTCTCCTCTAATGGAAAGACTGACAGACTTTTGACAATACAGAACTAACACTTCAGATAAATTAACCAATGTATGCAATAAATGTACAAGGCATATAACTCAAAAATTATTCAAATGAACAAACATGGAAAGGGTTCAATCCCTTTTGATGACTAACAATTAACTCTTCATAGACTACACATATTTAAATTTGTTAAATTTCTTTTGTTTTTAATTCTAATCACTGATCAATTTTCATATTGCCAAAAAATATGATTGGGTAAACATTTAAAATTTAAATTTATAGGTGTTATATGAAGCAATGTACATAGAAATTTCCAAACCAGTTATTGCAGCAGTATACATTAAAAAAATATAAGTTGTATTTTATTATAAGCCGGTGTAATTCTTTTACAGGAAGAAAATTAATTTTGTAACTGTTTGTCATTAAAAACATGGCCTCATCTGTCCCTTCGTAGTGTCCATTTGCAGACCACTCACTTACAGCAGATCAATCATTACCACATTAATGACATCCATAGTAATAGCAATAAATTATTTGATAAAAGGAAGAGGGGTGTGCTCTATTACAAAGAGATACCTCAACTTACCTTAGGTACTTGATGGTGTTCCCATGAGAGGACATCCTGGTAACTGATGTGCTCAACTGTTTCTTTGGTAAGGGATGTGTTCTATTACAAAGAGCTACTTCAACTTACCTTAGGTACTTGATGGTGTTCCCATGAGAGGACATCCTGGTAACTGATGTGCTCAACTGTTTGTTTGGTAAGGGATGTGTTCTATTACAAAGAGATACTTAAACTTATTTAATGTGCTTGATGGTGTTCCCATGAGAGGACATCCTGGTAACTGATGTGCTCAACTGTTTTTTTGGTAAGGGATGTGCTCTATTACAAAGAGCTACTTCAACTTAACTTAGGTACTTGATGGTGTTCCCATGAGAGGAGATCCTGGTAACTGATGTGCTCAACTGTTTGTTTGGTAAGGGATGTGTTCTATTACAAAGAGATACTTAAACTTATTTAATGTACTTGATGGTGTTCCCATGAGAGGACATCCTGGTAACTGATGTGCTCAACTGTTTGTTTGGTAAGGGGTGTGTTCTATTACAAAGAGATACTTCAACTTACCTTAGGTACTTGATGGTGTTCCCATGAGAGGACATCCTGGTAACTGATGTGCTCCACTGTTTGTTTGGTAAGGGATGTGTTCTATTACATAGAGCTACTTCAACTTACCTTAGGTACTTGATGGTGTTCCCATGAGAGGACATCCTGGTAACTGATGTGCTCAACTGTTTGTTTGGTAAAGGATGTGTTCTATCACAAAGTGATACTTCAACTTACCTTAGGTACTTGATGGTGTTTCCATGATAGGACATCCTGGTAACTGATGTGCTCAACTGTTTGTTTGGTAAGGGATGTGTTCTATTACAAAGAGATACTTCAACTTACCTAATGTACTTGATGGTGTTCCCATGAGAGGACATCCTGGTAACTGATGTGCTCAACTGTTTGTTTGGTAAGGGATGTGTTCTATTACAAAGAGATACTTCAACTTATTTAATGTGCTTGATGGTGTTCCCATGAGAGGACATCCTGGTAACTGATGTGCTCAACTGTTTGTTTGGTAAGGGATGTGTTCTATTACAAAGAGATACCTCAACTTACCTTAGGTACTTGATGGTGTTACCATGAGAGGACATCCTGGTAACTGATGTGCTCAACTGTTTCTTTGGTAAGGGATGTGTTCTATTACAAAGAGATACTTCAACTTACCTTAGGTACTTGATGGTAACTGATGTGCTCAACTTTCTTTTTGGTAAGAATTCTGCAGATGTGTCTCCAGAGAATTTCAAGACGTTTGTAAAGCGGCAACGAAATTCAGAGATAAAACATGAATTCGCAGAAAAAGTCTGTGCAAGGTTTTGATTTACTGCAGATTTCAGTTTAGATTTGAAGGTGAATTCAGGTGTGAGTCTATGACAAATAGATGACAGTGTAGAGGTTCTGAGATAGAAGGTGCTCATTGAAATGGAGGTGATTTTTATCTGAAAAATGTATTGTCAAACAAATATTTACTCAAACTAGATTTCTAAAATAGTTCATTATTATGGCTAAGCGATTTCTGGGTTTAAAAAAATTGGTTATCATTGAAAATTAACCCATTAAATTTTTTTAAAATTATATTTTAAGGAATATTTTGCTAAGATCTATAAACATTTCAAATAACAGACAAGGTCTCACTATAAATCCATTTCATTTCATTTTTTAGTTTTAATGAACTTTACTTTGATTTAGACTAAAATGATTTGTTCTGTTGGATAGTGACTTTTCTGTATTTTTGTTGAATACAATCTTTCATATTTTTTGTTGAAGTGTTTTTGCCTTTTTTTCTATTTTCTAATTATTGTTTTTCCATTTTATAGAATCTTTTATAACTTGGGCTACGGAAATTAATGATTAATAAATTGCTTAATTGTTAAAAATTATAATCAATTAAAATTAATATTTCATCAATTAAAATTTTGTTAAAATTTAAGAAATTATTTCTATTTTTTCTTCTACAATTTAATCTCAACTTAACGAAATCTAAATATGCATTTTAAAAATAAAATTATCGATTAAATTTTTTCCCCCATTAATCAAACACAATTTTTTATCAATACCAGCCCAAAATATTACAAAATGTAAATTTAATTTTAATACTTGTGTTCATTTAGTTTGTCCTAATTAAAGGCAAGGGCAGCAGTTGACTGGCAAGTGTTACGACTAGTCTTAGCAGTAGAGACATCAAAAACACTAAGTTATAATTTCTTAACAAACTCTACATAATATTTTATACGCATATATAATATGATATTAGTAGATCTGGGTTTATTTATGTGTATAAATACTACAAAGTGTTTGCTGCTACGATAACGTAACGGCAGACAACTCAACAGGATTTTGCTAACGCTACAACTAGTTGTAAAACTAGCAACATCACGTCCAGTTGTCTGCTGATACGACTATCGTCAAACATATGCTTTTTTGTGCTTACAGTTATGACTAAACCTTTATTTTTTTATGCTAATACTAATCATTAGTTCTCGTAATCAAATGTCATGATTAATAGGTCAGCCCTATTTTAAAATACAACAAACAAACAAAATGGAGGTTAAAAGACACACGATTTTGTTTTGTCAGATACTTCAATTTTAGAGTCACTGGAAAGTGTTATATCTTAAAAATTGATAAAGTTTATGGCCCTATAAGTATAAGTATAATTATAAGCACATCTACAGAAATATTAAGTAAAAATGTAGCTGAGGGTACATTTTTCAATAAGCGAAAACTGCAAATTTGTAACAGGAAGTAGACTAAATAATAATAAATAAACTACAGAATACTATTGAAATACTTCCGGACGTTTGTCTTCATCCCTACCTTGCTGAGCCCTAGAGTTAGAGGGCCTAGGTCTAGACAAGCCCTAAGCCTAAGCCTAAGACTAAAAGTAATAAGTTCAGTGGTGGACAGAACAGTAGGGCATTTGTCATAGTCATTCATTATTTATATTGCCAATGTCATTTAATATTAATAATTTATCCTTTGTAAATTTAAGAAATGATGGCTTAATTACTTAATAAATGGTTGGACTGGTGGGCTTATTATGTTTAGTAGATTAGTGAGAAGGGCCGCTCTGTAAATAATATCCGGGCCGCTTTAAAGCTCTAGTTGGACCCTAACTAAGACTTAAACAAAACTAAAGAATCGGTTGACCTTGGATTAAATTTTAGGATGTGGCTAGCGCTACGACAATTTTGTCGTAACAGCAGACGAAATGGTCGGATATTGCTAGCGTTACGACATGTCGTAGCGCTAGTCAGGAAACTAATGCTACGACATACGCAACTTCTGCTACGACTAGTTTGAGTCACTCTTTGCAGTCGACACCTGGAAAGAATTAAATCTTAACAAACTCTTCTTTATATTGTACTAGCAATTTGCCCGCGCTTTGCTGCGGGAAGATGGAGTATTAGTGATAAGTGAATGAGTGCATAAAAAACTATATTTGGTCCCATAGCAACCAGCAAGGGATATTTTCACCTGCTGCTATCGTGGAAGTGTATTTAAAAAAAACACCCAACGTTTTATGCGTTTACCTATTTAGGAAATATGAAAAATAGTGCTTTTCAATTTGTATATAGCATATATTTGAAAAAACACGCTTTTGAGGCCCCGGCCCCAATGAGTGTGAATCTTAAAATTATAATACGCCAATTTTCGTCGTGAGAAGGAACCCAACGACTTCCAAAATTTTTACTTTTTACCTACACGATGAATTGTGTAATTTAAGATGAGTCGTTTTTTAATATAAGAAAAAGCTATATTTGGGCCCCCGAGCCTCAATGAAAGGGGATTTACAGTTCTCTTTCACCAACTTTCATCGGGAGATTGTATTAAACAACTTGACAAAGTTTCATGCTTCTACGTACATGGGGAAAGGGAGAATTATTGATGTTCAGTTTTTATATAGTTTTATATTTGGAAAAAACTACATTTGCCTAAACCCCTGCCCCCCAGAAAAAGATATTTTTAATATTTTTTAACCTGCTACCATCGTGAAAGTGTAATTATCAAATCCCCAACGTTTCATGAGTCTACCTACTCGAGAAATAGGAGAATTCGTGATTTTCAATTTTTATAAAACTCATATTAGAAAATAAAAATTTTTGGGGCCCGGTCCCCATGAATGTGTATTTCTAAATTCTTTTACACCAACATTCGTCTTGAGAGGGTACTTAACAGTTACCCAAAGTTTCATGCTCCTAACTACATGGACTATTGGAGAGTTAGTGATAATTCAGTTTTTAATATAAGAAAAATGTATTTAGGCCCCTGGTCCCCAATAAGAGTGAATTTTTACATTCTTTTTGCCATTTTTCGTAGGGAGCTTGTACTCTGAAAATTAAAAAAATGTCATTCTTCTACCTATATGGGAAATAGGAGAATTATAGATTTTCAATTTTTTATATAGCTCATATAATGAAAAAAAAAACGTTTTTGGGGTCCCAGCCCCCATTAGTTTGGAAATTTAACTTTCTCTTTTGCTAATTATCATCGGAATCAAGTAATCAAAAATTTTACAAAGTTTCTTGCTTCTACATATATGGGAAATAGGAGAAGTAATGATTTGAATTTGTAAATAGCTCATATAAGGGGAAAAAATTTTTTGGGCGCCCAATAATTTTTTGCCCCCCTTACCCCATTTAGTGGGATTTTAACAGTCCCTTTCGCAAATTATTATTGGCAGATTGTACTCAACAGCTTTCTAAAAGTTCATGCTTCTACTTATTTGGGGTATGGGAGAATCGGTGATTTTCAGTTTTTAAATTTGGGCCCACGGCGCCCAAGTAAGAGATATTGTAAATATTATTTTACCTGCTAGCATCGTGAAAGTGTATTTATCAACTCTTTAACGTTGCATGAGTCTCCCTACTCGGGAAATAGTAGAATTGTTGATTTTTAATTTTTATATAGCCCATATAATGAAAAAATTGTTTTTGGGGCCCCAGCCCCCATAAGTGCGAATTTTAACATTCTCTTTTGCCATTTATCGTCGGAAGCATGTACTCAACGAATTTCCAAAGTTTCATGCTTCTACCTATATAGGAAATATAAGAATTATTGATTTTTAATTAGTATTTAGCTTATATAAGTAAAAAAGTTTTTGGGGCCCCGGCCCCCATGAGTGTGAACTTCAAATTTCTTTTTCACAAATTTCGTTGTGAGAGGGTACCCAAAAACTTCCCAAAGTTTCATGTTTCTACCTACACGGAAAACAGAACAATTCGTGATTTTTAATTTTTATATAGCTCATATTAAGGGAAATTGTTTTTTGGGCCCTAGCCCCACATGAGCAAGATTTGTACAATTATATTTTGCCAATTTTCGTTCTAAGAGGATACCAAACAACTTCCCAAATATTCATGCTTCTACCATTCCCGGAAATAGTGGAATTAGTGATTTTCAATTTTTATATAGTTCATATAAGGAAAAAAACATTTTTGGGGCCCTCGGCCCCCATGAGTTGCAAATTTACCTTTTCCCCTCAAATTATCGTCGGGAGCACTTTAAAAATTTCCTAAATTTCATGCTTTTACCTACACGGAAAATAGGAAAATTGATGATTTTCAATTTTTATAGAGTTCAAATAAGGAAAAAACAATTTTTGGGCCCCCAGCCCCACATGAGCGAGATATTTTAAATTCTTTTTTGCCAATATTTGTCGTGAGAGGGTACCCAACAACTACCTAAAGTTTCATTCTTCTACCTACATGGCAAATTGGAGAATTAGTGATGAAAGAAAAAAATAGTTTTTGGACCCCCGGCCCCACATAAGCGAGATTTTAAAGGTTCTTCATCGCAAATCTTCGTCATTAGTGGCTACCAAGCAACTTCCCAAAGTTTTATGCTTCTAGCTACACGGAAAATAGGAAAATTTGTGATTTTCAATTTTTATAAAGCCCATAAAAGGAAACAATCTTTTTGGGCCCCTGGCCCCACTTGAGAGATATTTTTAAAAAAAACATTTTTGCCAAATTTTGTCCACAGTGGGTTTTTAGCAACTTCGGAAAGTTTCATGCTTCTACCTACACGGGAAGTCGGAGATTTAGTGATGTAAGCAAAAAAAGTTTTTGGGCCCCCGGCCCCACATGAGTTAGATTTTAAAAATTCTTTTTCGCCAATTTTCGTAGTCAGAGGGTATCCAACAACTTCCCAAAGTTTCATGATTCTACCTACGCGGGAATACCTACTGGGGAAATAGAAAAATTTTTGAATTTCAGTTTTTTATAGAGCACATATAAGGGGAAAGCTTTTTGGGCCCCCGGCCCCACATGAGCGAGATTTTTAAAATTCTTTATCGCCAATTTTCGTCATTAGTGGTTACCCTACAAATTCCCAAAGTTTCATGCTTCTACCTACATGGGAAATTGTAGATTTAGTGATGAAGGAAAAAACTGTTTTTGGGCCCCCGGCCCCACATAAACAAGATTTTAAAAGTTGTTCATCGCCAATCTTCGTCATTAGTGGTTATCCAGCAACTTCCCAAAGTTTTATGCTTTTAGCTACACGGGAAATAGGAAAATTGGTGATTTTCAATTTTTATAAAGCCCGTATAAGGAAACAATCTTTTTGGGCCCCCGGCCCCACTTGAGAAATATTTTTTAAAAACTTTTTTTGCCAAACTTTGTCCACAGTGGGTACTCAGCATCTTCCCAAAGTTTCATGCTTCTACCTACACGGGAAGTCGGAGATTTTGTGATGAAAGCAAAAAAAGTTTTTTGGCCCCCGGCCCCACATGAGCGAGATATTCAAAATTCTTGTTCGCCAATTTTCGTAGTCAAAGGGTACCTAACAACTTCCCAAAGTTTCATGACTCTACCTACACGGGAAGTTGGAGAATTAGTGATGAATCAGTCAGTCAGTCAGTCAGTCAGTGAGTGAGGGCTTTCCCTTTTATTAGTATAGATACGCATATAAATTATAATACGACATTATTTGTGTGTGCATTAATTCTAAAATATAAATTTATTTAAATAAATTATTTTAATAGATTTAATTTTAATATAATATTGGTCTACCGATTATAAATATATCAGCCGATTTTGCTTACTATAGTATACAAATAGAGGGGTAGGACTGCAATCAGGCTTATAAAAAATTAAATGGAAAAGACGTAAACAAGGTAAGGGTTAGCCTGACCGGACGTAACAGAACAGCGCTGTTTTATTACGTCCGGTCAGGCTAACCCTTACCTTGTTTACGTCTTTTCCATTTAATTTTTTACTATAGTATACTTGTGTAAGTGATGCCGATCCATTAAAATTTAGTATACCGTAAAGCTTAAAGCCGTAAATGAAAATCCTCACTCAAGCAACGATTCGCGCACAATCGCAAGATTATAGGCCTAAAATAATTCGTTTCGTGTGGAATAATAAAATGTGCCGTGTGTAGACTTGTCCCAGGAAACCATTCCATTCATCCTTCTACCTCATTTTCACTCTATTACTAATACTATTACTATTGAGGAGGGGGCAGGTAATACAACCGCACAGGACTCCTCGTTTACTCGCCTCCCCCCCCCATTATTACTATTAGTACTATTACTTCGTGTTGCTGTTTGTGTCCGTTTTCTCAGCACCCCCCCCCCGCCTCTCTTTGCACTTTTTATGACGAGCAAGTCTGCGGGGTACGATGCACTATGCTACCTTCCTCTGACAATGGCTTCAAATCATGCTTCCCCCGCTTGTGTTCCGCACTTTTTCGCGATGCCTTTAATTCAGAGAATGTTTCAAAAATATCTTGAAAACAATTAAGTAACAGTGATGGTTCAAAGTCATTTTTTAAACTCACGCCTCAACTTTTTCGTTGATGATGCCGACTGAGTGTCAACTCACGAATCAAAAGAAGAAAAAAAATAAATAGTAGTATTAGCATAATGAAATACAGCTTTAGTCGTAACTGTAAGTAAGCACATATCACATTTTTACGACTGTCGTAGCTGCAGACGACCCGGTCGGATGTTGCTAGCGTTACGACATGTCTAAAATCTAAATAGTTTTATTTTTACAGATTTATTCAACGTATCTGCTTTTCAGAATAATAACAAAAATTATCAGCATACTCATCATGATTTTTTAAAAAAAGTAAATGAAATTTAAGAAAAAAAAAACCAAGACGGCAGCGGGATTCGATCCCGATATCGATGGTATGATATCATTTCCGAAGCAACCGTACTATCAATTGATCTAGCAGAGCTGGTGAGTAAGTGTTTAATGGCTCAATCTAGATTTTTTTATATTTCTTTATAATTCATTAGTATGCTTAACTAGTGATCATGATATTTCATTAAGACTTATGAGAATTATAGTTTAGTATTCAAGTATTAGTAATAGCATAATTGAAAATACAGAAAATTGTTTATGCCATGTCGTAACTTGTCGTAACGGCAGACAACCCGGGCGGATGTTGCTTGCGTTACGATATGCCGTAGCACCAGCCACATCCGCGCGGGTTGTCTGCCGTTACTTTGTCGTAGCAGTAGACACTCCGTAAATTTTATTATTGAGTTAAGGTGCAACCCAGAGTCAAAGTTACTTAGTCGACTAAGTTAACTAAGTCTTGCCTTAGACTGAAACTTAGACTAAATCTACTTTCACCATTAGGCATAAAAGTTGTAGTAAAAAAGTGTAATTAAATTTATCAAAGCACCTTTCTTTGTTATTTTAAGTATAATAATGAAACGTTGTTGCATTTCCATCAATTTTACCAGCCTTAATAAAGTAGTTAGTCGTTATTTCCAGGGCAAACACGAACACTGCAAAATTTTTTGTTTACTTTTTTTAAAAATAGGACTTAAAAAATCTCATGATTTTTGAAAGGAAATTGTTTTAAAAATATTTTACAGTTACTTCCCTCTTTTTTAGAAAAAAAAAGTTTATTTTTTATACATTTGTTTTTGAGTTTAGAATATTCAAGAGTTTAGTTGTTGTTGTTGTTTTTCCTTAGTAAGACAGTAAGTAAAATATTGCAATCACTAAACTTACATCTACAATCAATTTCACATTATTACGAAATACATTTTTAAAATAGTAATCGATTTTCCTTTTCTTGTTTCTTATTAAAATCCTCAAACTCCTCTAAATTAATTTATTTACTAGGGTATCACCCGTCAAATATGACAGAAGTTTTTAAAATAAATATATTTTTGGCTCCAATCTCTTTATTTTGAACAAATGTTCATTAGAAAAAATCAATATAAATAATATAAAAATTAATGTATGTATTTATGTTTGTCCTTTAAATCTATGGCTTACTAAACTATAGCTCACTAAACTATAGCTTACTAAACTATAGCTTACTAAACTATTCATCCGATCACGATTAACAGGTAAGAAATTGATGAGTTCGCTTCCGGAATAGTTTGAATAAAAAAACATTTTCAAAATATACACCCATGTGGGACCAAAGGCCCTAAATGTTTGTTTTTGTTTTTCTTAACTGAGCTATATTTAAATTAGTTTCAGTTTTACGTTCTTGGAAAATGAAAAAAATCTTGACCAAACTTAGTGCATTTATATTTTATAACCCATATTAAAATACCATACTTCGTTCAACCCCTAATGTCCATTTCTTTTTGGCCGTGGGCCAAAAATCTTTATTTTCGTAAGCGTTTAACACTTTATATCTATTCTGATTTTAAACAACCTTGAAAGATATTGAAATATATATNTATATATATATATATATATATATATATATATCATGATTTCGATTGAATTAAACAGGTATTTTAAGGTTAATCTCTTGCACCGATAGGGCCTGGGGCCCTTATTATTGTTTTTGCCAGTATGAGATGTATAAAAAATTGTTTACACGTAAACGACTGGGATAATGAATGGATCCTAACCAAACGTTCTGTATAATAACTTGGGTTGCCCTATTAAACTTGCATGGTAAATTTGAATCTTTAATCTTTATCTCTTCAGGCAGGGGCCCTGATTCTCTTTTCGTAAACGTTTAATATTTTATTTCCCATGCTGTGACATGGTCTCAACAAATGTAGCTGATGTATTAAATATGACCATAATGGAAGTGAAAATTTTTTTTAAAATTTACAGTGTTTTTTTTATTGTTAAATATTAAATTTTAACTAAAACTGTAATATAGTTATGTCAAGTCCTGATTTTTTTAAATTTTTAAATTTTGTATTTATTTTTTAATTTTTTTTTTTTTATAATTATAATTGTTTTAAGTTTTCAAATATATATTTTTTCTTCATATCATTGGACCTTTATGTAACATACCTTGACATTACACTTGAGAAATGACACTTAGCGATACTTTCTATTGTTAGTTTGCAGTTTTTTCCATTCTATGCATAACTTTGATTTCATTTTTTAAAAAATAAATCTTTCAAAAAGAAAATTTAGTTATAAATATTTATTTGAAATTTGTAAAATGTCTTTCAGACATGGGAAATGACTCAATAAACAAAATATGTATTTTTATTATTTTTTTTTAATTTGCTTGAAATGTTGAGTTAAACGTCGTCATATGTTTTTATTTTAAGCTTTAATTTGTAAAATATAAAAAAATTGATTAATTTTTCGATATTTTATCAATAGAAAGTGATTACATTTAAACTACGCGACAAAAGCCCTAAATCATAGATCTCCTTTTTATCAGGAAAGTCTTAATAATTGGGACGTGGTGGTCGAGAGGTAGCGCTCTCGACTGTCATGCCGATGGTCACGAGTTCGAATCCACACGAAAGTGAGGATTTGTTCTCGTGGCCTGATGAGTCCCCGAGTCACCCAGCTCCGAATGGGTACCCAACTAGACAATAGTTAGGCGGCTGGGGTAATGCGTGGAACCCCCATAGTCGTGGCCTGTGACCGCTGTATCACTTGCCAACAGATCATCTCTCATGGTCTGTGGACGCAATTATCTTCTGCATAGAAGGAGCGTCTGTATATCTAAGATAACCAATTGTCCTACTTTGTGAAATGCATAACTGTACATTTTAAATAAATATAGTTTGCAAAAACAATTTCATTTTAATTCGTCAAGCATAAAATATTCCAATATCAGTTTAAGAGTGGTTTAATTTCTTCCTTTCTTTATATTCTCAATCAATTTTGTTGGCTTGGAAGGGCATTAAAATTAAGTAAAAAAAAAAAGTATGAGTTGGTAATGATCCCATTAGAACGTATGACCCGTTACAAACACCAT
>MUZC01004538.1:454227-465598 GCA_002072015.1 Radix auricularia | reverse complement strand
CTTTTATTTTCACTTATCGGGCTTTCTTTTCAGACGCATGTATATAATTGTATCAGTTTGGCACTACGCATGTATATAATTGTATCAGTTTGGCACTACGCATGTATATAATTGTATCAGTTTGGCACTACGCATGTATATAATTGTATCAGTTTGGCACTACGCATGTATATAATTGTATCAGTTTGGCACTACGCATGTATATAATTGTATCAGTTTGGCACTACGCATGTATATAATTGTATCAGTTTGGCACTACGCATGTATATAATTGTATCAGTTTGGCACTACGCATGTATATAATTGTATCAGTTTGGCACTACGCATGTATATAATTGTATCAGTTTGGCTCTACGCTTGTATATAATTGTATCAGTTTGGCACTACGCATGTATATAATTGTATCAGTTTGGCACTGCGCATGTATATAATTTTATCTATAAAATGCATCAGTATTTTATTTATTGATTTTTTAATATTTTTTTTTTACAAACGTTCATATACGGTTTATGTCTTAAAATTCAGATACGAACAATTGTGTGCAGGAAAGTGCTGTCGATATTTCAACTATTAAACAAAAAATGTTTTGTTAAATGCGTATCATGGGAAGCCAGTTTTTTCTCAATGTGTGTGTAACATATGTTAGACTTTGTTAAACTCTATTTACACATCTTATCTGTTACAGACGCTCCTTTTATATATATAGAAGATTATTGCGTCCTACGTTATACGGGAACAATACAAGGAGACGTTTTGGCTCACTGCTATACCTGCAGCCGTAGAACAGTTTAAATTGTGGAGTTAGACCAATGTTTCATTTAAGCTGCGCAGCTGAGTGGCCATGCACACATCTAACATACTTACCAGTTTAGAATCACCGCGAAGCAATTTTTGATAATGACTATGTATACGGGTGTTGTGTACAAAACAGATGTGAGCTGTGTTCCGAGTGTGTTGTGTTGTAAGGACTATGTATACGGGTGTTGTGTACAAAACAGATGTGAGCAGTGTCCCGAGTTTGTTGTGTTGTAAGGACTATGTATACGTGTGTTGTGTACAAAACAGTTGCGAGCTGTGTCCCGAGTTTGTTGTGTTGTAATGACTATGTATACTGGTGTTGAGTACAAAACAAATGTGAGCAGTGTCCCGAGTGTGTTGTTTTGTAATGACTATGTATACGGGTACTGTGTACAAAACAAATGTGAGCAGTGCCCCGAGTGTTTTGTGTTGTAATGACTATGTAAACGGGTGTTGTGTACAAAACAGATGTGAGCAGTGCCCCAAGTGTGTTGTGTTGTAAGGACTATGTATACGGGTGTTGTGTACAAAACAGATGTGAGCTGTTTCCCGAGTTTGTTGTTGTATGGACTATGTATACGGGTGTTGTGTACAAAACAGATGTGAGCAGTGTCCCGAGTTTGTTGTATTGTAATGACTATGTATACGGGTGTTGTGTACAAAACAGATGTGAGCTGTGTTCCGAAATTGTTGTGTTGTAATGACTATGTATACGGGTGTTGTGTACAAAACAGATGTGAGCAGTGCCCCAAGTGTGTTGTGTTGTAAGGACTATGTATACGGGTGTTGTGTACAAAACAGATGTGAGCAGTGTACCGTGTTTATTGTGTTGTAAGGACTATGTATACGGGTGTTGTGTACAAAACAGATGTGAGCAGTGTCCCGAGTTTGTTGTATTGTAATGACTATTTATACGGGTGTTGTGTACAAAACAGATGTGAGCTGTGTCCCGAGTTTGTTGTGTTGTAAGGACTATGTATACGGGTGTTGTGTACAAAACAGATGTGAGCAGTGTCCCGAGTTTGTTGTGTTGTAATGACTATGTATACGGTGTTGTGTACAAAACAGATGTGAGCAATGTACCGTGTTTGTTGTGTTGTAAGGACTATGTATACGGGTATTGTGTACAAAACAGATGTGAGCTGTGTCCCGAGTTTGTTGTGTTGTAAGGACTATGTATACGGGTGTTATGTACAAAACAAATGTGAGCTGTGCCCCGAGTTTGTTGTGTTGTAATGACTATGTATACCGGTGTTGTGTACAAAACAAATATGAGCAGTGCCCCGATTGTGTTGTGTTGTAATGACTATGTATACGGGTGTTGTGTACAAAACAAATGTGAGCAGTGTCCCGAGTGTGTTGTGTTGTAATGACTATGTATATGGGTGTTGTGTACAAAACAAATGTGAGCAGTGTCCCGAGTGTGTTGTGTTGTAAGGACTATGTTATACGGGTGTTGTGTACAAAACAGATGTGAGGAATGCCCCGAGTGTGTTGTGTTATAATGACTATGTATACGGGTGTTGTGTACAAAACAAATGTGAGCAGTGCCCCGAGTGTGTTGTGTTGTAATGACTTTGTATACGGGTGTTGTGTACAAAACAAATGTGAGCAGTGTCCCGAGTGTGTTGTGTTTTAATGACTATGTATACGGGTGTTGTGTACAAAACAAATTTGAACAGTGTCCCGAGTGTGTTGTGTTGTACAAAGATACATTGAGTTATTCATGTACTCTGTCTCGTGGCTTTAATGTAAAATGTTGATGACACGCACGCCAGGGGTCTCCAAACTTTTTTGTTGGAGGGCCTCATTAAATCTCAAACAGCAGCTTGCTGGGGACCGACTACACTTAGTTTTTGTGTGTAAAGTATACGCAGAAATAGAATCTTTCTTTTGAGATTCAAAAGTCTCCATGGCCCTTAGTTGTGAGAACCCTGGGCTAGACAAAAATAGAATCTTTCTGTTGAGATTCAAAAGTCTCCATGGCCCTTAGTTGTGAGAACCCTGGGCTAGACAAAAATAGAATCTTTCTTTTGAGATTCAAAAGTCTCCATGGCCTTTAGTTGTGAGAACCCTTGGCTAGACAAAAGTTGGTTTCTCATCAGTAAGAGCTCGCTTTATTTGGCCTCATGCACCAAAACGGAGAGAGTGGCGGTTTGCGGTGTTTGGTTTATTGAAGAGTTCAGCCGTCAGGGAAAACCACTTGCTACTACACAAGCATGAACGGCAGGGTTACTTTTATTTTCACTTATCGGGCTTTCTTTTCAGTTACCTGGAGAAACAAAAATTCGTGTTCATGAAATGCTGTTCAATAAAGTTTCATCCAGCGGTAGCCCCGGGAGAACCATTACTACTACAGTATAAAATCGATCTGGCCCTTAATAGAAAAACTTTTACGAAAGTTCTCTTAAACCTACCATTCGAAAGTCTGGGATCCGCCCCTGAAGTTACTTGAATTGATTGTTCGTGGATGAAACTGGGTATCTAAAAATAGACCTTTAAATTCAGTTCAAGACTTTGACGAGGTTGAAAAATAAAAAAAATTAACTTCAGCATTTAAGATAGAAGAAAACACTTGTCTTTCATAGAGGAAGAAATTTGACGAATTTCTTTTCGTTGTTGTGATCTTCTCAAGTTTGAGCTTCAACATTCTACAGGCAGTTGATTACGCGGAACTTTTGAAAATGAGCAATTTAGGAAAATGTATATTGTTCGGTTGTTTGAATGCGATATGCTGGATCGCACGTTTTCTTTATTATGATACACGTACGTTTTTTTAACTGAGCGATTCGGGATAAGGAGTGTCGAGTGGGAAGGTGGGGATAACTGTGAGTAAGGTGTGTGTAGTGTCAGTCAGTGATTTTAATTCTATTACGCTCCAAACATGAAGCACATTACGATTCTAGAAAGCTTCGTCTTGACATTATACACACATAATCTTTATACCAAATCTACACAAACGATCTATCAGTTAAACATAGCTTCTTCAAATAAACATAATATATCACCTATTTCTAACATGCCAGTTGTGTGTTAATTTCACGTAGTGTGGATTGTACACAAAATATGTCTATGCATAATTTTCTTGGAAACTCTATAAATAATGGCAGAAAAATAAATATTCGTAGGTGCAAAAAATAAATAAAAAGTATATATTAAAGAAGGTATTAAATTAAAGTATTACTCTGGAGGGAGAGATTTCCTTACATTCGATATGTAATTACAGTGGAACAAAATTAATTTTTACACTTGAAAGTTATAGTTATAGAGCACACATCCACTTAAGAACAAATACGTGGCGTGTCTACATCACGGAAGGAATTTCCTATTACTAAATATAGAACCCCGTGAACAGATGTGGTTTATAAAAGCTGTTATGTTGAGTAGAGCCTCGTTTTGGAGCAAGATTTTGTCAAGTCAAGACAACATTCTGAAGGTAAATTTTTTATGTTTCTAAAGCCTTAATATGAAACTTACAAGGAATGTGCCATAACATTTTTAGGGTAAGTTTTCATATATTTATTGGATATTTTATAACTCACTGTAGACTATACCATAATTTAATGTTAACTTATTATATAGGGAGCGTCTATTCGCAATCAATTGCGAATAGATTTCAAACCCTATTCGCAATCGGCGCGTGCTATAAATAGCCTAGGCAATCGATTGCGAATAGATTTCAAACCCTATTCGCAATCGGCGCGCGCTATAAATAGCCTAGGCAATCGATTGCGAATAGTCACTTTAGTAACATTGTTTACAAAATGATGTTTATAAAATTGAAGAGTTACAAGTATTCACTGCGTCTTTCATTGAACCTCCGATTCTATATGTGCATTCAAGCAATCTCTAAAATCTATCACTAAACCTAACCCAAAACCCTAAATACTATCACTAAACCTAACCCAACCCTAAAAACTATCACTAAACCTAACCCAAACCATCAAAGCTATCACTAAACCTAACCTAAACCCTAAAAACTATAACTAAACCTAACCAAAACCCTAATAATACTAATAACTATCACTTAACGTAACCCTTAAGTCTATCCCTAAACCTAACATCAAAACAATCCATTTTAAAAAAAAAAAAAATTTTTTTCATTATCAATTCATGTAGTATTGTTTGAAAAAAAAAAAAAAAAAAAAAAAAAAAAGGCAGCCATATGAAATCGAACCCCGGACCTGCGATGTAGCGTACTATCTCACTATCAATATGACCACACAGCCACACACGCTCCAAGGAAAAAAATGTTTTTCCTATAAAAAAAAATGTTACCAAGCATAGCAATAACCGGAAGTGAACGAGCGCGCCGATTGCGAATAGGGTTTGAAACCTTTTCGCAATCGATAGTCACTTCGTATTATATAACATCTGTTTGATATCGTAACAATAGTGTTGTGTTTGAGATTAAATATTTCTTTACAACACAAACATCGGTAACAACTTATAATTAAAATAATTATTCCTAAGCCAGAGAGAGATATAAATGTGAGACAACGCCTAGAGTAGGCGCAGTACAAGTGATACACTTTAATTAAACGTAAGAATTAGTTATTTATTGGTAGGATCTTTTAGTCAATTTTAGTGTAATATAACTTCTATTGGTAGGATCTCTTAACTTAATATAATATAATATAACTTCTATTGTACATAAAACAATACACAATACTTAATGTTTATTATTGTAATTTAAAGTGAGTTAGACTGTTCGACAAGACTGTGAGAAATGAGACTGAGGTGATGTATAATTTAAAGTGAGTTAAACTGTACGACAAGACTGTGAGAAATGAGAGTGAGGTGATGTCTAATTTAAAGTGAGTTAGACTGTTCGACAAGACTGTGAGAAATTAGACTGTGGTGATGTATAATTTAAAGTGAGTTAAACTGTACGACAAGACTGTGAGAAATGAGAGTGAGGTGATGTCTAATTTGAGTACAGTAACTTTTCTTGAGTTGATCTCGCGACCCAACGTTAGCTAGATGCCCTGCGATGCGTCAAAAAAAAAGTCATTTATGAAATTCCCGACTTTATGTGTATATCACTTTACCGGGAATTTTTTTTAGTGTTTTTTTCTTAACAATGATGTGAGTTAGCTGGTATCTCATGTGAGTCATAATATGTCATGCTAAGAATCCCCGTTTTCTTAACGTTATGCGCCCATTTACGGTTTAAATGATGCTCAATTTTTCATGTCTTTAAATACATTTAGATCTATGGACGTGTAATCAATTATATTCGATATGTGTTAAATACTTTGATTGTCTTAACATCATAACACATAGAGATATTTTTTTAGAGCTGCTAACACATCAGATATTGAACTCATCCTACCATATATTATATCATGACTCTCTATAACAGTAACAGAAGTGACTCTCACTGTTATCATTATGAACTTGTCTCTTGCCTCAAGGTTCTCTAAAGCTTTATATATTTATCTTAATTTAAGTGTATTCTTCAATATCTGAGTGTAAAAAGGCTTGCTAATAAAAAAATGACATGTCACTCAGTTGAGTTAATTAAGCACTTTCGGGAAAAAACAAAATTAATTGTATAATTACATGCGTGGCATGGATTAAGATTTTAAATGTGACACCACCCAGAGAGCTCAAACTAAAATTAAAACGGATTGGTCGAGTGATTTAAGAAGCAAATAAATTAATAAAACTTTAAATTCCAATGTTGTAATCAATCTAAATGAAATGAAAAGTATTACGTCGGCCAATATTTCCTTCAATCAAGCTGTATGACTCGTAGGGTGACCGGACATGTGAACACACGGACAAGTGAACACACAGACAAGTGAACACACGGACAAGTGAACACACTGACAACTGAAAACACAGACAAGTGAACACACGGACAAGTGAACACTAATATAATAGAAATTTTAAAATAAAATAAGATTATAAAACATCGAATGTTTTTTAAAAATACCTCAGATTTGCTACTGCTGAAACTGAAGTTAGACAAATTAGAAAATTTAGTTGCAAAAAGAGCCCTAAAGTTTTAAAGGCCGAACTGAAACTAAGAATTCAAGAAACAGACTATGTACTAGGTTCACAAGTTCATTTACATGTAGAGAAATTCCAGAAAGCACATCACTAATTAACAGAAGTGAGTATTTTCTAGGACGTTTTTATAGATTATTTCAATGTATTACTTTTGTTCCACTTATTAATTAGATTATGTATAGTATAAGTATAAGTTGTAGATAATTATATAAGTATAAGTCTATAAGTAGTTGTGATTAGAGTTTAGTTCAGTTTAGAGTAGAGTCAAAGTTCAGAGTGTAGTGTAGTATTACTAACTTTTACTAATACTATTAGTAATTAGATTTAAATGTTAATTAACACGATTAAATTTAATTATTTTTTTTTACAAAAAAAAAAAAATACTTAAATAGGCTACCACTACCATTTATTAACTAAAATTAATATTAACAGTAACAGTTAACAGCATACCTAATTACTAATTAGCAATGGCAATAGGCAATAGAAAATAGACTCAGTCAATAAACATAATTTATGGAGACCCTTTTTTACTTAAGTTTTAGTCTTTCAAAGAGGGATTTGGTTATCATAATTTAATACTCCTTTACTCCTCTCTTATTAAACTAACTATACTATGACTCATGACGACTTGGTAATTATTTATATACTATGTTAATATTTTATATATTAGAAATTCTCGTTGTATCACAGATCTAACACTAAACTCTTGATTCTACTCCACTGTTTTCAAGACCAGGTTTTTACCTTTAGAATTTAAAAGATTCAGATTCAGGACCCTACCCACACAGTACAGGTACTTAATTACAACACATTTAGTTTAACATTAATATAAATTAATTTTATTGCTAAGTCGGTAAGATTATTTTTTGAAAATAGTTTTAGTTTTAGAATTTTAAATGTATTGTAAAGTCATATATAATATTAAATTCTGATACTGATTTATTAATTTTGTAACGCAGGACTACTGCTAAACACTTGACTCCACTGTTTCAAGAGCAGGTACTAACCTTTAAAGGATTCAGATTCAGGACCTTACCCACACAGTCACACAGGACAGGTACTTAATAATTTAATTCTAACAATTTTTATTTAACATTAACATAAATTAATTTTATTGTTTGTCAGTAAGATAAATTTTTGATAATAGTTTTAGAATTATAAATTTATTGTAAAGTCTTATATAAATAGTCATGGTAGGCAAGCCCCACTTGGCACACCAAACAATTTCAAATGCGAGCAGACTCTTCCCTTTCCTATTTAAACTGGTGATTTTGGCACCAATGTTCCCTCTAAGCTGTGTGGCTGCGCACATATCTGACTGAGACCATGCAGCACTTTTGAATTAGTGTGCAGCAAATTTGATAAAATATTGCACATAAAAGGGGTGCTGTTCAACTTTGGGTATGTGTTCTGTTTTTGCTTTGGCACAGATCAATGAACCTTAGAGGGAGAATTGGTTGACACTCTGAATAATTTGAAACTTTAAGTTGGCACACATTTAGCAAAAGGTTGCTGACCCCTTCTTTATACTATGTACTGATATTATTAAATATCATTAGAGTAACTATACTATATATTTTGAAAATTAAAATTTAGATTGCACCTTTGCACATAATGCTTACTGACTTACTGCCTAGACACTAGTGTCGTAGCAAAGGGGGGGGGGCAAATGCACATACCCACGCTATGCCCGCTGCTAGACACTTGAAACTTTTGGTGTTATTGTCGTTTTGAAATCTCATGACCTACCTGTAATTCTTTGGTTGCTCTAGCAACTTTATTATTTTTGCACAGTTTTAAGCATTATTTTTTTAAAATATAAGTCTTAATTTTAAAAATTCAAGATAATAAAAAAAAAGTCAAATATGTAACATATTTCAGTTTTATAACTAAAGATAATCAATTAAACATAAACAATTTATTTTTTCTCTTTTTTAGCATTGCTTAATGTAAATGGCTTTGGAATTTTCTAAAAGTCAACGAGGCAATTTGGTGTTGGTCTACAAAGGATATGAATATATTAAATTCAGGGAAGACATACAAAGTGATGTGATCACTTGGAGATGCAGACAGTATCACCCCAGGACCAGCAATTGCAAGGCATTCAGGAAAACAAATAAAAATGATGTATTTAGAGAGCCAACAACCCACACGCATGATTCTTGGCCACAAAAAGCAAAAGCTAATATTGCGGTAAGCCAAATGAAGACAGACATTAACTGTGTTGGAGCTACATCAAAAAATGTCATTGGAAATGTGCTGATAAATGTTAGTAATGATGTCCTTCAGCATATTCCCAAACAGTCATCCCTAGCACGAACTTTAATGCGACACAGAAAAGAGTCACATTTTCCTTTACCAACCACCACAAACTTTGATATTACAGAAAAGTATATCTGGAAAAAATGATCCCCATAGAATTTTAGCCATAGGAAACATTGATTTATTAATGGAATTGAATAAGAATGAAATCTATGGGGATGGAACATTTGACAAGGCCCCCACATTATTTTATCAACTGTATACATGGCATGCAAAAGCTGGTAATTCTTACCCTCCGTGTATTTATTTTCTTTTACAGAAAAAAAACATACAAACATACACAAACATGTGCCAAATTTTAAAACAAATTTTACCAAACTTAACCCCTCAAAAAGTCTTGGTAGATTATGAAAAGGCATGCATATCTGCAGTTCATACAAATTTCCCTAATGCTGAAGTTAAGTGTTGCTATTTTCACTTGTGCCAGAGCTTAATTAGAAAAATTTGTAGTGTTGGCCTTAAATCTGATTTTGAATCTGATATTGAGGTTAAATTAAAGCTTAAATATTTAACAGCCTTAGCCTTTAAACCAATTAATGATGTAAGACAAATGTTTGATCACCTTGCTGCTACATTCCCAGATGATGAGAGATATAATGCAGTTTTAACGTATTTCTTTTCCACTTACATAGAAGGTGCAATTGGTAGAGAGCCCCTATTTCCAATCATTATGATACCGCAAATTGAAAGTTCTCCGAAAACAACTAATTGCTGCAAAGGTTTTCATAATGGCTTAAATGCATTGTTTCATTGTAGCCATCCAAGTATATGGAGCTTATTTGATGGTCTTGAAAAAGATATTTCTTTTCATAGGCTTACTTTGGCTAAAGCGCTTAATGGACAACCAGAAAGAAAAAAAAGGAAATATGCACAGTTAGATGAGCAGGTGGCCTTAGCTGTTCAAAGTTATCCAAATTATCTTGATAAGTTAGCTTACTTGCGAAGAATGGCTAATTTGCAATAAATGGAAATTCAATTTCAGAAAAAATTAATTTTAGAATAAATTGTGTATTTTTAGTTTTGTATTTTCACGCTTGTGAAGAGTATCTGCTTTTAACATTTATTTTATTTCCATTGTGTGTTGTATTTTCATGTGTTATATAAATATGAACATTAACCATGTGAAGACTAAAGATATTATTTTAAATGTAGAATATCAAATATTGGGTATGGTATAATTATAATGCAATTTTTATGCTATTTAATCTTTTTTTTATTGCAAAAAAAGACATTTTGTTTTATATAATAAGCAATTTTTTTAATACCCCTACAGACCATGAAGGTCCATGGTAGCAAGTGAAGTAGCGTTCACAAGTTTCATTGACCACTAACGAGGAGGGGATTGTGTGGGATTATTTTCTATTTAATATCTAACGTTCAGACTGTTATTTTTTAAATTTATAATGTTGTGATATCTGGCCTTATTAATTTTGACTTATGACACACAGTAAAAGGGCATGGGAAATCACATTTTGTTTTGTGTTTCCTAAATTATTAAAAATGAAAGTCTCATTAGTTATAATATTAATTAATAATTAAATTAAATATTCTCTCAAATGTTTAACTTGTGATTAATTGTTATCTAAAAATATCAGAATCTTTAAATGGTTATTTGTAAACTAATGTTAATAAAACTTAGTTTTAATGACTGTATAATTTTAAAACCTGTTACCAGATGTCTTTGCCACTTTCAAAAAATATAATTATTTCCTTATCTTACATTTTCCTTGACTAACTCTAACAAGAATTAAATTACTTGCTGAATCATAGTATTTTACACTGATGTGATTTGTCTCTGTCAGTTTTATGGTTTTGTTCTTTAATGTTATTCTAAACAAAAAAAAAAACTTTAAAAACATTACCTATAAAAAAAATTCTGGATATTGAATTTACAATAATTTTGATTCAATTGGTTTAATTAAACCACACATTATTCATTATTGCTCAAAAGGCTTTTGAATTTTTAAAAACTTTTTTTAAAAAATGAAGTTAATAGTAGTAGTAGGCTAGTGTACTATTTTATTAGGGTATTTTCATTGGGTATATAGTATATATGTACCTTTATAAATATTACAATTTACATATATAAAAATAAAAAATTCAATAGTGCAACTCAAATTTTATCCAGATTTGAGTCTTCATCCCTAGCAAAAACTTTGATGCTACACAGAAAAGAATCACATTTTCCTTTACCTACTCCAACAAACTTTGACATTCCAGAGAAATATATATT
>MUZC01004538.1:431025-448525 GCA_002072015.1 Radix auricularia | reverse complement strand
TTGGCTTGTGGTATGGCCTCCATGTCCACTCTGGGGTCAACTCTGAGGGAAGAAATTTTAGTGGCACTGGTTATGACTGGTGGTAATATAGATAATGTAAACAATGTTATAATATTTGATATACTTTATACAAACTTGTATCAACTGTTGATTGTTGTAATAGACAACACCCTCTACCACGCCCCATGTACACAACAACACCACGCCCCATGTACACAACAACACCACGCCCCATGTGCGCCCTCACCACCAGTGTCGGCGCCCTACCTCCATTATTCCTATCTAATATACTTATTAAATATTATGATACACATTTTATTGTTTATATATTTACCTGATACAAACTGCTATCAATTTATTATTATTGTAATAAAGAAAGGCATCTGCCACGGTAATGTGCACCCTCCCCCCACCAGTTTCTACGCCCTCACCACCAGTGTCGGCGCCCTACCTCCATTATTCCTATCTCATATACTAATTAAATATTAGGATACACATTTTATTGTTTATATATTTACCTGATACAAACTGTTATCAATTTATTATTATTGTAATAAAGAACGACATCTGCCACGGTCATGTGCACCCTCCCCCACCAGTTTCTACGCCCTCACCACCAGTGTCGGCGCCCTACCTCCATTATTCCTATCTCATATACTTATTAAATATTAGGATACACATTTTATTGTTTATATATTTATCTGATACAAACTGTTATCAATTTATTATTATTGTAATAAAGAACGACATCTGCCACGGTCATGTGCACCCTCCCCCCACCAGTTTCTACGCCCTCACCACCAGTGTCGGTGCCCTACCTCCATTATTCCTATCTCATATACTTATTAAATATTAGGATACACATTTTATTGTTTATATATTTACCTGATACAAACTGTTATCAATTTATTATTACTTTAATAAATAACGACATCTGCCACGGTCATGTGCATCCTCCCCCCACCAGTTTCTACGCCCTCAACAACAATGTCGGCACCCTTACCCTTAATAAACCCATTTTATTTAATTATAATAATGTTTAAGACTTTTGTTTACAAATTCATTTTCTAAGAACTTTTACCATATTTTAATTAATGTATAAGACAACACAGTTTATCACGCCCCATATGCGCCCACAGTACCAATATTACACCCCATCTACGCCCACAGTACCAATATTACACCCCATCTACGCCCACACTACCAATATTACACCCCAACCTTCTAATTTTTTTCTTTCTTGTTTATAAAAAAATTTCACATTAAATTATAAAAAATTTTTTTTTTTTAAAAATCGGCGACTTTTTAGAAAACTTGTATCAACTTTTGTTTGTAATTCATAACATTCTTTTTTAACGCCGCATGTGCTCTCCAACCTAAATTGTGGCACCCCTACCTTCAACCTAAATTGTGGCACCCCTACCTCCAACCTAAATTGTGGCACTCCTACCCCCAACCTAAATTGTGGCACCCCTACCTCCAACCTAAATTGTGGCACCGCTACCTCCAACCTAAATTGTGGCACTCCTACCTCCAACCTAATTTGTGGCAAATCTAACTCCAATCTAAATTGTGGCACCCTACCTCCAACCGAAATTGTGGCACCCCTACCTCCAACCTAAATTGTGGCACCCCTACCCCCAACAATTCCAACTAATGTGTAAATAACGCTCTATGGAAATAATTGTTACCATTTGTTTATATTTAATTTTTTTTGTTTTTTTTTAATTGAAACTGTGACTATATAAAATAATCATGTTTTGAAAGTTGTATTAAATTTCTGATATATCCAATTATCATCACCAACAACACGCCCCATGTAAACTCTCACCTTCCATATCGGGCACCCACACCTCCAGTAGACCTGTTACATCTTGTAATAGTTTTAGAAGTCATGTTATATTTTGATTTCCTTTCGTTTATATTTAAACGTTTCTTGAATTTTAAAGTTTATTTGATATTTAATTTTATAAACACATCAGGCAGTTCGTTTTTTAAACATTTTTTGTATGTTTTAAACACCAATTTAGAGCATGAGTGTTTGTTATATTAGACTTAATAAACATATAGCAACTAATTGTTTGACTTTTGTATACTATTATTGTGTGTGTTTTTTAAATGTTTGTTTACATGAAGGCTGGTGTGGTTATATGTGGGTTGGCAATATGATTGATTGCGTGGTACAACATCAGCATGGGATATGAACTTATAAATGTGATGTCTTATTGCGGTTATGGAAAAACATGCGTTTTAATCTTATGTTATCTTAGATATACAGACGCTCCTTCTATATAGAAGATAATTGCGTCCACAGATGATCTGTTGGCAAATGATGCAGCGGTCAAAGGCCACGGCAATAAGGGTTCCACGCATTACCCAGCCGTCTAGCTATAATCTAAATAGGTACCAGTTTAGAGCTGGTTGACTCGGGGACTCCTCAGGAACAAATATTACATTATGTGGATAAATCTAAAAGTGTCTAACACTGTTTGTGGTTTAATATTGAGGCTAATGGATGACCAACTTTATAATTTCAATAAAAACGTTATATGAGTTTAAAACCAAAAAGTTGTTGAATTCAAAATAAAATACAAACAAACTTGACATGTACATCTGTAACAGGAGACTAAAGTCTGTACAAAAATTGGTATATAATAAAATCTATCATTACACTGATCTGATGAAGCTATGAGCTAGAACATCTGTAACATCAGACTAAAGTCTGTACAAAAATTGGTATATAATGAAATATATCATTACACTTATCTGATGAAGCTATGAGCTAGAACTGACAAAAAGAAAAAAAAAAGCCACTAATTATTTCAAATGTAACATTAGTGGTGCTTACACTTCTCAAAAATGAATTGGTGCCTGTAGTTTTAACATTAGTTGTAACAGTTATCTTGCTTACATTTTACTAGTATCACCAGTATCTGCACCCTTAAAACAAGTGTCGGCACATTTACAACTAGTGTCGGTACCCTTTCCGCCAGTAGCAGCATCCTTAAAACCAGTGTCGGCACATTTACAAACAGTGTCAGTCCCCTTTATTATCAGTTTATGAACCCTTAAATCTAATGCCGCACACAGAGAACAAGTGTCGACAGCCTTGCAACCAGTATCGTCACATTTACATCCAGTGTCGGCAACTTTACAATCAGTAGCTGCATCCTTAAAACCAATGCAGGCACAATTAAAACAACTGTCAGAAACCTTGAAACAATGTCGGCACCCTAACTACAAAAATCTGCACACTTAATACCAGTGTCGGTAAATTTCCAACCAGTGTCAGCCCCCTTACAACCAGTAGATCAATCCTTAAAACTTATGTTGGCACCCTACGAACAATATTCGACACTCTTGCAACCAGTGTCGGTACAATTACAAGCAGAGTTGGCACCCTTATCACCAGTAGCTGCACCCTTAAAACTGTATATGGTCCATTCAAATTGCAACGGATGAATGCACCCCAACAACCAGTGTCGGCACCCTAACCACCAGTATCTGCATCCTTAAAAGCATTGTCGGCACCATTACAACCACGATCAGAAACCTCACAACCAGTGTCAGCCCCCTTACAACCAGTAAATAAATCCTTAAAACCTATTTCGGCACCCTAAGAACAAGTGTCGACACCCTTGCCACCAGTATAGTCACCCTTACTACCAGTGTCAGCACTTTTCTACCAGTTTTGGCACCATTACCACTGTTGTCGGCTTCCTTACTACCAGTTTCGGCACCTTTATTACAATTTTCAGCACCTTTTTAGGCTAACGCCAACCTTATTAGTAGTGTCTGAACCGTTACTTCGAGTTTCGGCACCATTACAAAAAAAAAAGTCGTGGCCGCTACAACTAGTATTTACATCGATATATTACTACCTTTTAGAGAACTTTGAAATTTATTTACAGAATTTGTATTGAGTCAAATGTTTGTCTACGTTGTGTTGAATTGTAATGTTTGTGTAGCTAAGTATATAATACTTGTGTGACGATCTTTTGGTTGTACGTAGCTAGCTATCTTTTAAAATCATTCGCTCTTTTATTGTTGTTTTATTTTTATTAGGGCTGCGGAAATTACCGATTAATTTCTCGATTAATCGGTAAATTATTTTATCGATTAAAATTATTTTAATCGATAAAATAGTGATTAAAAATAGAAAAATGTTGTTTTTTTAAAATAAATAATTAATAATAGTTTTTATTTTAATCATTATTTTTTTACGTACAAACTTCTCCGTTAAGGAAATGTAGAAAGAGTATACTTTAAAATAAACTGTTTTATAAGGACAATGATATTTAAAAAAAAAAAAACATTGTTTTTAACTATTTAACAATAACAAAATTTAAATTCATTGACATTATATTGTACTAGATTCTACTTATTTTTAAATATATCCCCTAACAATAGTACGTGTTTTAAATTAAATTAAATACTTAGGTTATGGGCAATTTAAAAAATGCTACACAGGGGCACAAATATGAAGGAAAACGAAATATTAAAAAAAAGGGATTATGAGGTCTAAGAAAAAAATCATAGCTTTCGAACCACTTGGGATAAAAAGATGATCGTTGTGTTTTTACTAATCATCAAACAATTTCTATACAGCTGTGTTACTTTTATATTTATGAAATTAATTTGAAATTTTCATTCAAGTGCCTCAACTTTAATACGTTATTCCACTTGTTTTCAGTGCTAACTGTTTTAAAAATAACTTAATGCTAATACCAATTGCCCGTCTTTATTACTTCCCTTGAAATTTTCAGTTTAATGACGTCATACATCTTTATTTTTAGCATAACAAAATTATCGATTAATTAATCGGTAATTTTTCAAAAGTTAACGATTAAATTTAATTTAATCGATAACAGCCCTAATTTTTATATTTATTTTTTCTTTTGCAAGTTTTGTCTTATACTCACATATAATTTATGGTTTACATTCTGTTGACTAAGTGTAGACATTTATTACATGATTTTAACAAAGAGAAGACATTTTGTACATTATGTTAAATAATATAAATAATTAGTCTTGAAGAATTTGCAAGGGGAAAATATTCATTATTTACCAAACAAAATCAGTAATCATGTCCCTTAGTTTTCATTCTGTTCCCATAGTTATAGTGTACGGATGTTTTAAATGTGACGCCTTTCTTGCCTTTCTATAAAGTACGACACGCTACAGAGGGGGTTGGCGAAAAGGTGTAAGAAATTGTGACAAACAGTTTGTGACAGGGGGATGTAAAAAATGTGGCAGCTGTTGACAGGGGAAGGTGTGTAAGAAAAGGTGACAGTTTTTGACAGGGCAAGGGGTGTAAGAAAATTTGACAGTTTGTGACAAGGGGGAGGGGTGCAAAAAATGTGACAGTTTGTGACAGGGGAAGGGGATGAGTCACGAAAAGGTGGGATTTTTAAATTATTTTTTTTGTAAATAATGTATTGTTTGTTCGAAAGTGTAAAGTACTTTAAGGGAGGGGGAGTGGGGTAGTTCAAGAGTTGTAACAGTAGTGGGAATGGAGGTAAAAAAAAATAAAAAAATAGCGTGACGTTCTTTATAGACAGCTACCTGTCATGGTTAAATTTGATTTATAAATTCACCATATTTCTTGATATGAAATGGTATATTATCAATCACTAAGATACACACTGAAACACTTGATGAACGGTCAATTTCGTATTTTGCAATGAAACCTTGGATTTCTCTCCCATTAGAAATCTTGGATTTCTCTCCCATTAGAAACCTTGAATTTCTCTCCCATTAGAAACCTTGGATTTCTCTCCCATTAGAAACCTTGGATTTCTCTCCCATTACAGCTCTGTTAATAGCATCGATGGTTTGACCCCATCTTAATACCAGGTGATTACTGATGTACGTCCATTTTTGTACATGTGTACCTAATGTTTGTACATGTGTACCTAATGTTTGTACATGTGCAACTAATGTTTGTACATGTGTATCTAATGTTTGTACATGTGTACCTAATGTTTGTACATGTGTACCTAATGTTTGTACATGAGTACCTAATGATTGTACATGTGTACCGATTGTTTGTACATGTGTACCTAATGTTTGTACATGTGTACCTAATGTTTGTACATGTGTACCTAATGTTGTATCTAATTAGAAGGCAGTATATTTTATAAATTTCTTGAATATTTTTGTGAATCACAGCCATAGGCAAGTGTACTGCGTTATATTAGTTTGAAAAATAAATCACTAAATCAATACAGATCTTACAATTGTGGATATAAAAAGCCAATAAAAACGTGTCAAAAATATAATCTAATACAATCTTCTCTTTTCAAATGGATCAGGATTATTTAACGAAGTCGATGTATAAAAATCACATCTTTATAGTTCATTATTGAACTTTATTTCAATTATTAAAGTTTTAATTCACGTATATGTATGTGGCACTTATAAACGGCCCATTTTGGCACATATAAATGGCCATTTTTGGCACTTATAAATGACCCTTTTATGACAAGTTATAAATTGCCCTTTTGAACACTTTAAAATGACCCTTTTTTGGAACATATAAATGGCTCTTATAAATGACTCTTTATGACCCATTTTAATGGCAAATATTAGACGCTTATAAATGGCCCTTTTTCGGAAGTTATACATTGCCTATTTTGGGCACTTATAAATGAACTTTTATGGCCCGTTATAAATGGCCCCTTTTAGGCACTTATAAATGGCTCTTTTAGGCACTTATAAATAACCAGTTTTTTCACACTTAAAATGATCATTAAAACCCGTTATAAATGGCCATTTGTTGTACTTATAAATGACTCTTTATGACCCATAATAATGGCACCTTTTAGACACCTATAAATGGCCTCTTTTGGGGCTTATAAATGGCCCATTTTTAGCACTTATAAATGGCCTATTTTTGGAACTTAAAAGTGACCCTTTATGACCCGTTTAAATGGCCCCTTATAGGCACTTATCAGTGGCAATATTGACTCTTATAAAATGCCCATTTCGGCACATATAAATGGCCATTTTAAGTAACTATAAATGAACCTTTATGAACATTTAAAAATGGCCCAATTTTAGGCACTTATTAATGGCTCTTTTTTGGCACTTAAAGTTGTCACTTTTTGTCAGGCTATAAATGTCCATTTTAACACAAATAAATGGCCCCTTTAAGACACTTATCATGGCGTTTTTGGCAATTATAAATGGCTCCTTTAGGGCAATTAAAAATGACCCTTGAGGACCCGTTATAAATAGACGTTTTGAGCACTTATAAATAACCATTTTTGGCACTTAAAAAAAAACATATTATGACCCGTTGTAAATGTCCATTTTGAGTACTAATAAATGGTTAATTTATGGGCACTTATAAATGTCCTTTTCAGACTCTTTATAAATGGCCCCTTTAGGCACTTATAAATTGATCTTTTTGGCACTTATAAATGACCCTTTTTGTGCACTTATAAATATTCCTTTTTGGCATTAATAAATGGCCCCTTTTAGGCACTTATAAATGGCCCATTTTTTGGCACTTATAATTGGCCCCTTTTGGTCACTTAAAAATGATCCTTAAGGACCCGTTGTAAATTGCCGATTTTGGGTACTTATTAATGCCCACTTTTGAACACTTTTAAATGGCTCTTTTTGGTCATTATAAATGGCCCCATTTAAGCAAGTATAAATGGTATCTTTTGGGCATTTAAATTAAACTTGAGGACCCGTTATAAATGGCCCAATTTGGGCACTTATAAACGGCCCATTTTGGCATATATAAATGGTCATTTTGGCACTTATAATTGACCCTTTCAGACACTTTATAAATGGCCCCTTTTAAGCACTTATAAATGGCTGTTTTTGGCACTTATAAATGGTCCCCTTTTAGGCACTTATAAATGGTCAATTTTTGCACTCATAAATGGCCATTTTAGGCAATTATAAATGACCTTTTATGACCCTTCATCAATGGCCCATTAAGGAACTTATAAATGGCTCTTTTTGGCATTTATAAATGGTACTTTTTGGCACTTATAAATCACCCTTTATGAACGGTTTTGAATGGCCAATTTTGAGCACTTATTAATGCCCACTTTTTAACACTTTTAAATAGCTCATTTTGGTCCTTTTAAATGACCCCTTTCAAGCACGTATAAATGGCATCTTTTAGACACTTACAACTGACCATTGAGGACCCATTATTAATGGCCCATTTTGGGCACTTAAAAACTGCCTATTATGGCACCTATAAATTTCCATTTGTGGCACTTATAAATTGCCATTTTTGGCACTTACAAATGACCTCTTTTTGGCAGTTAAAAATGACCCTTGAGGACCCGTTATAAATCGCCAATTTTGGGCACTTATAAACGGCCTAATTTGGCACATAAAAATGGCCATTTTTATCACTTATAAATGGCCATTTTTGGCACTTATAAATGACCCTTTTATGACAAGTTATAAATTGCCCTTTTGAACACTTTAAAATGGCCCTTTTTTTGGAACATATAAATGGCTCTTATTGGCTCTTATAAATGACTCTTTATGACCCATTTTAATGGCAAATATTAGACGCTTATAAATGGCCTTTTTTGGAAGTTATAAATTGCCATTTTGGACTCTTATAAATGACCCTTTTGGGCACGTATAAATAACCTTCTTTGGCACTTATAAATTATCTTTTATGGCCCGTTATAAATGGCCCCTTTTAGGCACTTATAAATTGTTCTTTTTGGCACATATAAATAACCCGTTTTTTCGCACTTAAAATGACCATTAAAGAACCGTTATAAATGGCCATTTGTGGCACTTATAAATGACTCTTTATGATCATTAATAATGGCACCTTCTAGACACTTAACAATGGCCTCTTTTGGTGCTTATAAATGGCCCATTTTTTGGCACTTATAAATGAACCTTTAAGACCCGTTTAAATGGCCCCTTTTAGGCACTTATCAATGGAAAATATCGGCTTTTAAAAATGGCCCATTTCGGCACATATAAATTGCCTATTTAAGCAATTATAAATGAACCTTTATGACCATTTATAAATGGCCCCCATTTAGGCACTTATAAATGGCTCTTTTTGGCACTTATAGTTGTCACTTTTTGTGCACCTATAAATGGTCAATTTTAACACTAATAAATGGCCCCTTTAAGGAACTTATCTATGGCGTTTTTGGCAATTATAAATGGCTCCTTTTGGGCAATTAAAAATTACCCTTGAGGACCTGTTATAAATGGACGTTTTTAGCACTTATAAATAACCATTTTTGGCACTTAAAAATGACATTCTATGACCCGTTGTAAATGTCCATTTTGAGTACTAATAAATGGCCAATTTATGGGCACTTATAAATGGCCCTTTTTGGCACTTATAAATGACCCTTTATGACCCGTAATAATTGGTCCATTTTGGGCAATTATAAACGACCCATTTTGGCACATATAAATGGACATTTTAGGCACTTATAAATGACCCTTTCAGACCCTTTATAAATGGCCCCTTTAGGCACTTATAAATTGATCTTTTTGGCACTTGTAAATGACCCTTTTTGTGTAATTATAAATGGTCCTTTTTGGCACTAATAAATGGCCCCTTTTAGGCACTTATAAATGGCCCATTTTGGGCACTTAATAATGGCCCTTTTTTGGCTCTTAAAAATGATCTTTAAGGACCCGTAATAAATGGACGTTTTGAGCACTTATAAATAACCATTTTTGGCACTTAAAAATGACACTTTATTACCCGTTATAAACGGTCCATTTTGGAACATATAAAGGTCCATTTTTGGCACTAATAAATTGCCATTTTTGACACTTATAAATGGCCCTATTTAAGCATATATATTAGGTTCTTTTTGACACTAATAAATTGCCCCTTTTAGGCACTTATAAATGGCTCTTTTTGGCAATTATAAATGTCCTTTTTTAGGCATTAAAAATTACCCTTGAGGACTGTTATAAATGACCCATTTGTGGCACGTATAAATGGAAATATTGGCAGTTAAAAATTGCCAATTTTGACACATATAAATGGCCATTTTTGGCACTTATAAATGACCCTTTATAAATGGTTTCTTTTAGGAACTTATAAATGGCTTCTTTTGGGCACTTAAAAATGACCCTTGAGGACCCGTTATAAAATGCCAATTTTAGGCACTTATAAATTGACCATTATGGCACATATAAATGGCCAATTTTTGCACTTAAATATGGCCATTTTAGGCATTTATAAATCACCCTTTTATGACCAGTTATATATTGCACTTTTGAACACTTTAAAATGGCTGTTTTTGGAACATATAAATTGCTCTTATTGGCTCTTATAAATAACTCTTTATGACCCGTTTAAATGACCCCTTTTAGGCACTTATCAATGGCTATATTGGCTCTTATAAATGGCCCCTTTCGGAACATATAATTGGCCATTTTAAGCAAATATCAATGAATCTTTATGACCATTTATAAATGGCCCCCATTTATGCACTTATAAATAGCTCTTTTTGGCATTTATAGTTGAATTTTTTTAGCACCTATAAATGGTCCCTTTTAACACTAATAAATGGCCCCTTTAAGGCACTTATCAATGGCGTTTTTGGCAATTATAAATGGCTCCTTTTGGGCAATTAAAAATGACCATTGAGGACCCGTTATAAATGGACGTTTTGAGCACTTATAAAAAACCATTTTTTACACTTAAAATGACATTTTATGACCCGTTGTAAATGTCCATTTTGAGTACTCATAAATGGCCAATTTATGGGCACTTATAAATGGCCCTTTTGGCACTTATAAATGACCTCTTTTGGGCACTTAAAAATGACCCTTGAGGACCCGTTATAAATCGTCAATTTCGGACACTTATAAACGGCCCATTTTGGCACATATAAATGACCCTTTTATTACAAGTTATAAATGGCCCTTTTTAATTCTTTAAAATGGCCCTTTTTGGAACATATAAATGGCTCTTATTGGCTCTTATAAATGACTCTTTATGACCCATTTTAATGGCAAATTTTAGACACTTATAAATGGCCCTTTTCGGAAGTTATAAATTGCCTATTTTGGGCACTTATAAATGTCCCTTTTGGGCACGTATAAATAACCTTCTTTGGAATTTATAAATGAACTTTTATGGCCCATTATAAATGGCCCCTTTTAGGCACTTATAAATGGCTATTTTTAGCACTTATAAATAACCCATTTTTCGCACTTTAAATGACCATTAAAGACACGTTACAAATGGCCATTTGTGGCACTTATAAATGACTCTTTATGAATCAAAATAATGGCACCTTTTAGACACTTATAAATGGCCTTTTTTGGTGCTTATAAATGTTCCATTTTTGGCACTTATAAATGGCCCATTTTTGGCACTTATAAATGACCATTTATGACCCGTTTAAATGGCCCCTTTTAAGCACTTATCAGTGGCAATATTGGCTCTTATAAATAACCCATTTTTGCACATATAAAGGGTTATTTTAAGCAATTATAAATGAACCTGTATGACCATTTATAGATAGCCCCAATTTAGGCACTTATAAATGGCTCTTTTTGGCACTTATAGTTGTCACTTTTTGTGCACCTATAATTGGTCAATTTTAACATTAATAAATGTCCCCTTTAAAGAACTTATCAATGGCGTTTTTGGCAATTATAAATGGCTCCTTTTAAGCAATAAAAAATTACCCTTGAGGACCTGTTATAAATGGACGTTTTTAGCACTTATAAATAACCATTTTTGGCACTTAAAAATGACATTCTATGACCCGTTGTAAATGTCCATTTTGAGTACTAATAAATGGCCAATTTATGGGCACTTATAAATGGCCCTTTTTGGCACTTATAAATGACCCTTTATGACCCGTTATAATTGGTCCATTTTGGGCAATTATAAACGACCCATTTTGGCACATATAAATGGACATTTTAGGAACTTATAAATGACCCTTTCAGACCCTTTATAAATGGCCCCTTTAGGCACTTGTAAATTGATCTTTTTGGCACTTGTAAATAACCCTTTTTGTGCTCTTATAAATGGTCTTTTTTGGCACTAATAAATGGCCCCTTTTAGGCACTTATAAATGGCCCATTTTGGGCACTTATAAATGGCCCCTTTTAGGCACTTAAAAATGATCCTTAAGGATCCGTTATAAATGGCTGATTTTGGGTACTTAGTAATGCCAACTTTTGAACACGTTTAAATGGCTCTTTTTGGTCATTTTAAATGGCCCCATTCAAGCAAGTATATATGGCATCTTTTGAACATTTAAAATAACATTGAGGACCCGTTAAAAATGGCCCAATTTGGGCACTCATAAACGGCCCATTTTGGCACATATAAATGGTCATTTTGGCACTTTTGAATGACCCTTTAAGACACTTTATAAATGGACCCTTTTAAGCACTTATAAATGTCTGTTTTTGGCAATTATAAATGGCCATTTTGGCCAATTATAAATAATGTATTTTTGCACATATAAATGGCCATTATATGCACTTATAAATGACCTCTTTTAAGCACTTAAAAATGAACCTTGAGGACCCGTTATAAATGGCCAATTTTGGGTACTTATTAATGCCCATTTTTGAACACTTTTAAAATGCTCTTTTTGGTCATTTTAAATGGCCCCATTCAAGCAAGTATAAATGGCATCTTTTGGGCATTTAAAATGACTTTGAGGGCCCGTTATAAATGGCCCAATTTCGGCACTTATAAACGGCCCAATTTGGCACATATAAATGGTCATTTTTGCACTTATAATTGACCCTTTAAGACACAGTATAAATGGTCCATTTTAAGCACTTATAAATGGCTTTTTTGGGCAACTATAAATGGTCAATTTTTACACTTAGAAATGGCCATTTTAGGCAATTATAAATTACCCATTATGACCCTTTATCAATGGCCCATTAAGGCACTTATAAATGGCCACTTTTGAACACTTTTAAAGAGCTCATTTTGGTCCTTTTAAATGGCCCCTTTCAAGCACGTATAAATGGCATCTTTTAGGCACTTAACAATGACCCTTGAGGACCCAATATTAATGGTCCTTTTGGGCACTTAAAAACTGCACATTTTGGCACGTATAAGTGGCAATTTTGTTTACAAATTTATTTTCTAAGAACTTTTACCACATTTTAATCAATGTATAAGACAACACAGTTTATCCTGTCTTCCTACTGTCTCCCACAGTCTCCTACTATCTATCACTGTCTCTTTCCACTATCTACCACTGTCTTCCCACTATCTCCCACTGTCTTCCGTCTATCTTTCATTTTCTTCCCACTGTCTTCCCACTATCTCCCACTGTCTTCCCACTATCTCCCATTGTCTTCCCACTGTCTCCCACTGTCTTCCCACCGTCTTCCCATTATCTCCAAAAGTCTTCCCACTGTCTCCCACTGTCTTCCACTGTCTTCCCACTATCTCCCACTGTCTTCCCACTGTCTCCCACTGTCTCGCACTGTCTACCACTGTCTTCCCACTGTCTTCCCACTCTCTCCCACTGTCTTCCCAAAAACTCCCAATGGCTTCCCAGTATCTCCCACTGTCTTCCCACTATCTCCCACTGTCTTTCCACTATCTAACACTGTCTTGCCACTATCTCCCAATGTCTTCCAATTATCTCCCACTGTCTTCCAACTGTCTTCCCACTATCTCCGAATGTCTTCCCACTGTCTTCCCACTATCTCAAACTGTCTTCCCACTATCTCCCATTTTCTTCCGTCTATCTCTCACTTTCTTCCCACTGTCTTAACACTATCTCCCACTATCTTCCCACTATCTGCCGCTGTCTTCCCACTGTCTACCCACTATTTCCCACTGTCTTCCCACTGTCTTCCCACTATCTCCAACTGTCTCCCACTTTCTCCTACTGTCTTCCCACTATCTATCATTGTCTTCCCACTTTCTTCCAACTTTCTTCCCACTATCTCACACTGTCATCCCACTATCTCCTAATGTCTTCACACTATCTTCCCACTATCTCCAACTGTCTCCCACTGTCTTCCCACTGTCTCCCATTGTCTTTCCTACTGTCTCCCAATACTTATCACTGTCTCTTTCCACTATCTACCACTGTCTTCCCACGATCTCCCACTGTCTTCCGTCTATCTTTCACTTTCTTCCCACTGTCTACCCACTATCTCCCACTGTCTTCCCACTATCTCACAATGTCTCCCACTATCATCCCACCGTCTACCCACTATCTTCCACTGTCTTCCCACTGTCTCCCACTGTCTTATACTGTCTTCCCACTATCTCCCACTGTCTTCCCACTGTCTCCCACTGTCTCCCACTGTCTACCACTGTCTTCACACTGTCTTCCCACACTCTCCCACTGTCTTCCCATAATCTCCCAATGGCTTCCCAGTATCTCCCATTGTCTTCCAATTATCTCCCACTGTCTTCCAACTGTCTTCCCACTATCTCCGAATGTCTTCCCACTGTCTTCCCACTATCTCACACTGTCTCCCACTGTCTTCCCACTGTATCACACTGTCTTCCCTCTATCTCCTACTGTCTCTCAATATCTTCACACTATCACAAACTGTCTTCCTACTGTCTCCCACTGTCTTCCCACTGTCTTTCACTATCTCCCACTGTCTTCCCACTATCTCCAACTGTCTTCCCACTATCTCCCACTGTCTTCCGTCCATCTCTCACTTTCTTCCCACTATCTTCCACTGTCTTCCCACTAACTCCCACTGTCTTCCCACTGTCTTCCCACTATTTCCCACTGTCTTCCCACTGTCTTCCCACTATCTCCAACTGTCTCCCACTGTCTCCTACTGTCTTCCCACTATCTACCACTGTCTTCCCACTTTCTTCCCACTGTCTTCCCACTATCTCCCACTGTCTTACCACTATTACCCACTGTCTTCCCACTGTCTCCCACTGTTTTCCCACTATCTCCTACTGTCTCCCATTCTCCTCACACTTGCTCCATCTGTCTTCCCATTGTCTCCCACTGTCTTCCTACTGTCTTCCTACTGTCTCCCACTGTCTCCCACTATCTATCACTGTCTCTTTCCACTATCTACAACTGTCTTACCACTATCTCCGACTGTCTTCCGTCTATCTTTCACTTTCTTCCCACTGTCTTCCCACTATCTCCCACAGTCCTCCAACTGTCTCCCACTGTCTTCCCACTATCGCCCACTGTCATCCCAATGTCTTTCCACTGTCTCCCACTGTCTTCCCACTATCTCCTGCTGTCTCCCCACTGTCTTCACACTATCTCCCACTGTCTTCCCACTATTAACCACTTTCTTCCCACTATCTCCCACTGTCTTCCCACTATCTCACACTGTTGTCCCACTATCTCCCAATGTCTTCGCACTATCTTCCCACTATCTCCCACTGTCTCCCAATGTCTTCCCACTGTCTCCCACTGCCTTCCAACTGTCTCCCACTGTCTTCCCACTATCGCCCACTGTCATCCCAATGTCTTCCCACTGACTCCTACTGTCTCTCACTGTCTTTCCAATATCTCCCGCTGTCTTCACACTGTTTTCCCACTATCTTCCACTGTCTTCCCACTATTACCCACTGTCTTCCCACTATCTCCCACTGTCTTCCCACTGTCTCCCACTGTCTCCCACTGTCTCCCACTGTCTACCACTGTCTACCACTGTCTTCACACTATCTTCCCACTATCTGCCGCTGTCTTCCCACTGTCTTCCCACTATTTCCCACTGTCTTCCCACTGTCTTCCCACTAACTCAAACTTTCTCCCACTTTCTCCTACTGTCTTCCCACTATCTATCATTGTCTTCCCACTTTCTTCCCACTTTCTTCCCACTATCTCACACTGTCATCCCACTATCTCCTAATGTCTTCACACTATCTTCCCACTATCTCCAACTGTCTCCCACTGTCTTCCCACTGTCTCCTATTGTCTTCCTACTGTCTCCCAATACATATCACTGTCTCTTCCCACTATCTCCCACTGTCTTCCCACTATCTCCCAATGTCTCCCACTATCATCCCACCGTCTTCACACTATCTTCCACTGTCTTCCCACTGTCTCCCACTGTCTTCCACTGTCTTCCCACTATCTCCCACTGTCTTCCCACTGCCTCCCACTGTCTCCCACTGTCTACCACTGTCTTCACACTGTCTTCCCACACTCTCCCACTGTCTTCCCATAATCTCCCAATGGCTTCCCAGTATCTCCCATTGTCTTCCAATTATCTCCCACTGTCTTCCAACTGTCTTCCCACTATCTCCGAATGTCTTCCCACTGTCTTCCCACTATCTCACACTGTCTCCCACTGTCTTCCCACTGTATCACACTGTCTTCCCACTATCTCCTACTGTCTCTCAATATCTTCACACTATCACAAACTGTCTTCCTACTGTCTCCCACTGTCTTCCCACTGTCTTTCACTATCTCCCACTGTCTTCCCACTATCTCCAACTGTCTTCCCACTATCTCCCACTGTCTTCCGTCCATCTCTCACTTTCTTCCCACTGTCTTCCCACTATCTTCCACTGTCTTCCCACTAACTCCCACTGTCTTCCCACTGTCTTCCCACTATTTCCCGCTGTCTTCCCACTGTCTTCCCACTATCTCCAACTGTCTCCCCCTGTCTCCTACTGTCTTCCCACTATCTACCACTGTCTTCCCACTTTCTTCCAACTGTCTTCCCACTATCTCCCACTGTCTTACCACTATTACCCACTGTCTTCCCACTGTCTCCTACTGTCTTCCCACTATCTCCTACTGTCTCCCATTGTCCTCACACTAGTTCTATCTGTCTTCCCACTGTCTCCCACTGTCTTCCTACTGTCTTCCTACTGTCTCCCACTGTCTCCCACTATCTATCACTGTCTCTTTCCACTATCTACAACTGTCTTACCACTATCTCCCACTGTCTTCCGTCTATCTTTCACTTTCTTCCCACTGTCTTTCCACTATCTCCCACAGTCCTCCAACTGTCTCCCACTGTCTCCCACTGTCTTCCCACTATCGCCCACTGTCATCCCAATGTCTTTCCACTGTCTCCCACTGTCTTCCTACTATCTCCTGCTGTCTCCCCACTGTCTTCACAATATCTCCCACTGTCTTCCCACTATTAACCACTTTCTTTCCACTATCTCCCAATGTCTTCGCACTATCTTCCCACTATCTCCCACTGTCTCCCAATGTCTTCCCACTGTCTCCCACAGCCTTCCAACTGTCTCCCACTGTCTTCCCACTATCGCCCACTGTCATCCCAATGTCTTCCCACTGTCTCCTACTGTCTCTCAATGTCTTTCCAATATCTCCCGCTGTCTTCCCACTTTTTTCCCACTATCTTCCACTGTCTTCCCACTATTACCCACTGTCTTCCCACTATCTCCCACTGTCTTCCAACTATCTCACACTGTCTTCCCACTGTCTTCACACTATTTCCCACTGTCTTCCCACTGTCTTCCCACTATCTCTAACTGTCTCCCACTGTCTCCTAATGTCTTCCCACTATTTATCACTGTCTTCCCACTTTCTTCCCACTGTCTTCCCACTATCTC
>MUZC01004538.1:380588-405564 GCA_002072015.1 Radix auricularia | reverse complement strand
AGACAGACAGACAGACAGACAGACAGACAGACAGACAGACAGACAGACAGACAGACAGACAGACAGACAAACAGACAGACAGACAGACAGACAGACATCCATCCATCCATCCATCCATCCATCATCCATCCATCCATCCATCCATCCATCCAGACAGACAGACAGACAGACAAACAGACAGACAGACAGACAGACAGAGAAACAGACAGACAGACATTCATCCATCCATCCATCCATCCATCCATCCATCAATCCATCCATCCATAAATCCATCCATCCATCCATCCATCCATCCATCCACCCATACATCCATACATCCATACATACATACATACATACATACATACATACATACATACATACATACATACATACATACATACATACATACATGCATACATGCATACATGCATACATACATACATACATACAGACAGACAGACAGACAGACAGACAGACAGACAGACAGACAGACAGACAGACAGACGGACAGACAGACAGACAGACATCCATCCATCCATCCATCCATCCAACCATCCATCCATCCATCCATCCATCCATCCATCCATCCATCCATCCAATAGAATTTTAATATGGGCTACTAAGTTTTTGTTAACAAATTTTGGTTAAAATCAATTCTTTTACACAAAACCTAACGCATAAACTTAATTAAAGAAAAGAAAGACATGATGGGGCTCATTTAAAGCCAGATGTAAAGTTAAAAACGATGTTCATTTCAATTTGCATGATAATGGATATGTTTGTCGTTGATTAAATATTGAATTTACAAAATCTCTTAAACATTAATCACCCCCCTCCTAAAAAAGACTATTGGCACCCCCAGCCCCGAAGAAATGGTCATTAAAAATTCAGGAACTTATAGTATTTTAATATTGGCCATCAAGGTTTTTTTAAACAAAATTTGGATAAGATCTATCAATTTACCAAGTAGCTAGTACTTAACCTATTTTTCTATTGCTCATATAAGCAAGAAATGTCATTATGGGCCACCGGCGCCCCATGTGTGTTTAATTGACGAAGAAAATTACCTGTTAACTTCCTGGGAGTGCACGCAGTAGTCTGCAAAAGTTACACTACGACCGAATACATGGTTTAGTAAGCTATACACCAGAACCGATTGGGCTGCTATTAGGGGTTAAGGGCTCTATGGTATTTTAATATTGGCTATCAAGAATATACTTGCAAAATTTGGTTAAGATCCATCAATATAGCAAGTAGTTAGCGCTTAAACTAATTTTTATATAGCTAATTTTAGCACAAAAAAACATGACATTATCGGCCCCCTGCGCCCCTTTAGTGTTTAATAGAGAAAAAAAGTAGCAGTTACCATTCTTGAAGGGTACTCATCGGTCACAAACATTTTCATGACGATGGGATACATGTTTTAGTCAGCTTTAAACGACATACACTCACACACACAATATAGAGATAAATATAGAAGAACAAACACATTTAGGGGCCCCCGGCCACATTCAGTGCAAGATGTCAATTTCAAAAATTTGTTCATTTTTATTCCATTTCATTATGAATATATTTATCGAGATTGTTAAAAATGAATGGGAAAAATCTCTTTAAAATTTAAGAAAAAGACATTTGGGGCCCCCCGGCCCCGATGAAAAGGACATAAGAAGTTCATTGCCCTTTATTATGTTAATATGGTATACATAGTTTTTTAAATAAAAAGTTTGGTTAAGATCCATTCATTTACTCAGTAACTAACGCATAAACTAATTTTTCTATAGCTCATATAAGAAAAAAATGAGATTAAAGGCCCCAGGGGCCCATTCAAGGGAAGATATAAAGTTCAAAACATCTGTTCATTTCAATACGGATAATAGATACATTGATCATTATTTGTTAAGAATTTTAATAATTAAATTTAGGGATAAAATCTTAAACGTTTACTAAAACTGGTATTTTGGGCTCCCAACCCTGAAGAAGTTGCCATTAGGAGTTTATTACCATATAATATTTTAAAATTGACTATAAAGTATTTATATACCAAGTTTGGTTAAGATCCATCAATGTAGCAAGTAGCTATAACTTGAACTAATTTTATATACCTTATATAGGCAAAAAAACGACATTAAGGGCCCCAGGGGCCCATTCAGGGCAATATATAAAGTTCAAAACAACAGTTTATTTTAAGATGGATAATAAACGTTAAAGATGACAGGTATTTTGGGCCCCCAGCCTCGAAGGAGTTGCCATTAGGAGTTTAGTGCCCTATAATATTTTAATATTGACTATAAAGTATTTATATACCAAGTTTGTTTAAGATCCATCCATGTATCAAGTAGCTATCGCTTAAACTAATTTTTATATAGCTTATATAGGCAAAAAACGTTAATAAGGGCCCCAGGGGCCCATTCGGGGCAAGATATAAAGCTCAAAACAACTGTTTATTTTAAGATGGATAATAATGGATACATTTATCATTATTTGTCAAGACCTTTATTAATTGAATAGTGAAAAATTCGTAAACGTTTAAGAAAACACGTATTTTGGGCCCTCAGCCTTGAAGGAGTTGCCATTAGGAGTTATGTGCCCTATAATATTTTAATAATGACTATAAAGTATTTACATAACAAGTTTGTTTAAGATCCATCAATGTATCAAGTAGCTATCGCTTAAACTAATTTTTATTTAGCTTATATATCCAAAAAACGACATTAAGGCCCCTGGGGCCCATTCGGGGCAAGATACAAAGCTCAAAACAACTGTTTCTTTTAAGATGGATAATAATGATACATTTATCATTATTTGTCAAGACCTTTAATAATTGAATAGTTAAAAAATTCGTAAACGTTTAAGAAAACACGTATTTTGGGCCCCCAGCCTCGAAGGAGTTTCCATTTGGAACGTAGTGCACTATGGTATTTAAATAATGGCTATCAAGAATTTAATTGCAAAATTTGTTTAAGATCAATCAAAAAAGCAAGTAGTTAGCGATTAAATTATTTTTTATATAGCTCATAATAGCAAAAATTCACATTTGGGGCCCCCGGCGCCCCATTAGTGTTAGATTGAGAAAAAAAAGTAGCCAGTACCATACCGTGAGGGTACTCAACAGTCTTAAAAATTTTCATGATGATCGGATGAATAGTTTAGTCAGTTACCACGGACAAGCACACACACACACACACACACAGACATATTTTCATTTTTATATATACAGATTAAAAAGAAACAATTTTCTTCTATAACTCATATACCCATAAGAGAGACCCCTTACAATTTAAAAGAATATATTCGACATGCAATCAAATAGTGTGTACAATTAATGTAGCACTTAAAAGCACCGCTGTAGACTTAGAAAATGTATTATTGTTATTGAGACAGCTTAAGGGGTGTAAAAATGAGAAAATCTTAATCTTAGTGTCCGTAATTTTGGTTTAATTTCAAACTAAGAGTCTAGCCGACACTATATATTATTTAGTTTTATGACATACACTTTCTATTGCGATTAACCAAATATTATGTAAAGAAATGTTACAGCAAAGGAAAAAATACATTTTTTATTTTAGTTATTTCCATGTAATAACACTATAAATTTTGTACGTTTATCTTTACTTATTTCTTTGACTAAATGATGTAACTATTACTATTAATAAACTCTGAATCTTACAAGATTTTGCAAGTGGCATGGCCGTTGACTTCGTTCCCTTAAACTGGGGAAAACATTTCAATGAATTTCTAACATTGTCCCACCCCAGCATAAACTAATGTTCTATTTGAACATTCTCAGATCCCAGGTTATTTTGTTTGTGTTGTTCATCCGTCGATTCCACGAGGACCACTCTAGGTATTCGATTGTTTGCTGGGACTGGCTTTGGCTTTGTGTGTGCAGATGGCTGACGAGACAGATCCTGTTAGATTTATGAATAACTAGCTCAACATTTTTTTAAAAAATGTAACTTATGGCTGTTATTGATTCTTTTAAATTTAATCGTTAATTATTTACAAATTAAAGATTAATTAATCGATAATTTTGACTACAGCTTAAAATAAAGATGTATGACGTCATTAAACTGAAAAATGTCAAGGGAAGTATAAAAAACAGGCTATTGACATTTTTTGTGTTATTGAGTTATATCCATTGTCTTAAGGACATTTTTAAACAAAATAACAATATTCTTAAGTAATTGCTGTTTTTTAAACTCCACACAAAAAATGAAATCAAAGTTACGCATACAATGTAAAAACAGCATATTAACAATGGGAAATATTGCTAAGTATCATTTCTCAAGTGTTATTTCAAGGCATGTTATGTCAGGGTCAAATGAGTTGTAAAAAATATATATTTGAAAACTTCTTTTTAAAAGAATCCGGATTTTTAATTAACAAATTACAAATTTTAGTTTTACTTAATATTTAACTATAAAAATAAATGTTTAAAAAAAATCAGTAGACATTTTTAAACACAGTTATCAACAAAAATAACACGTTCTAGTTTAGGCACTATGATGATAATTTCAAATAAATTATAAAAACATAAAAATATCATCTTTTTATCACAAGTGGTTCAAAAGTTATGACTTTTTTTCTAAGACCTCATAATTACTTTTTTTAATATGCTATTTTCCTTCATATTTTGTGACGTTAACTTGGGTATTTTATAAGAAGAAAAAAAAAAGAATATTGTTAGGAGATACATTTAAATATATCTCGTTCAATATAATGTGAATGAATTTAAATTTTGTAATTGTTAATTTGGTTTAAATGTTTAATTTTTTATATCAATTTCCTTATAAAACAGATTATTTTAAAGTTTACACTTTAGAAATCTTTTTTTTTTTAAATTGGAGAAGTTTTTACTTATACGTTAAAAAATATAAACTATTATTTATCATTAATAATGATTATTTCCTAATAAATCGAAATACTTTTTTAAAAAATATTTTCTTTTAATTTTAATCGCTATTCTATAGATTAAAATAATTTTAATCCATAAATTTTTAAGCCGATTAATCGAGAAATTAATCGTTAATTCCGCATCCCTAATAATGCTATTTGACTTTTGGGATCTTTCTCCCGCAGGGCGTCATTACGTGCTGACCCCTACAACACCCCTCACTCCCCACTGATAATAAAATGCGTCTGTGAATGAGAGATCAAGTGGACGCAATAATCTACTGTATAGGCAGAGCGTCTGTAATAAATCAGAGAATATAGTATGTTAAATCGCGTATCTTTCGACAAATACTTGACAGGGTTTATATGGGACAGAGTTTGGAAAAGGTGTCTCTTAAAATATTTAATAACAGTCTCTACAACAGTCTCAACAGTAAATTATTACAACTTTCTCAACAGTAAATTATTACAACCTTCTCAACAGTAGATTATTACAACCATCTCAACAGTAAACTATTACAACCAATTCAACAGTAAATTATTACAACCAATTCAACAGTAAATTATTACAACCTTCTCATCTGTAAATTATTACAACCATCTCAACAGTAAACTATTACAACCTTCTCATCATTAAATTATTACAACCTTCTTAACAGTAAATTACAACCTTCTTGACAGTAAATTATTACAACCTTCTCATCAGTAAATTATTACAACCTTCTCATCATTAAATTATTACAACCTTCTTAACAGTAAATTATTACAATCTTCTCATCAGTACATTATTACAATCTTCTCCACAACTTAAAATCTCAGTCGATTCAACGGAGTCCATTCCGAGGCACTTCATTTTGAGCCCATCCACAGTGTCTGGGAACCTTGGACAGAGAGCGATGGCTTGTATAGCTGATGTTAGGACCCGTATGTTTGGAGACAAACATTTCTTTCAGATTATTACGTGATAAGTATTCGACACCATTGTAACCCACAATGTGTTTACTGCACAGGGGCAAGTTGGTGGCAGAACAGCACTTAGCCATAGAAGTGATTTTTTTCTTTTTTTTTTAATCATGGGAAATGTACAGTTATAACCCAAGGAATGGAAAATTGTACGTAATGTAAAGGAATACTTTAATTAAACTTTAAGAAATTTTTTATCCTCCTCCGTCTGTCTGCAAGAATTGCATTGTTGCGAGAAGTGTCATCGAACCAGACATTGTTCGCCATGGTGTGAACAAAGTTGACACAGGGGGCACAACAGCAGTTGACGGAAATTTTTTTAGATCCCGAAATTTTCTTATCGGGTTTAACTCTTTCAACAGACAGTTTCTATTAACGGGGCCGCTAATAAAGTCACGATACGCCACTTGGGAAGTCACCGTAAACCACAAACAAATTCACAATACATGGATAAAAGAAGTCACATTACATTACATCGCTACAAAATTACCGTTAATCGCCAACAAAGTCGCGCAGTTGTTTTTTTTTTTTAAATGATGGGCATAGATTTTTCTTTTTATAATTATTAACTAGCAGACACGGTCGTGCGTTGCAACGATCTCAGTAAAAAATGACAATTTAAGAATCCTATGAGTGATATGTTTTAAAATCAATTATGCCAGAAACCTACACTGAAGTGCGAAAAAAAATCCAAAGATCATGGCAAACAGATAAATAAAATAATAATTTAAAAGCTTTAAAAAAAACGACATTAAAGGGCTAGGCTCTAAAATAAGTGCTACTTTGTACTCCAGCTATGTTAATCAATATAGTGTAAAATTGCTTTGGAGAATTAAATTATTAACGTGCATTACAAAAACATTTGGGGCCGCCTACCCGAAGGAATGAACATAAAGAGTTCAGTTTCCTAGAGTAATTATTTATAGACTCTTGAATTTTTATAAGACAAAAAAAAGACATTAAGAGCCCCAGGGCCCATTCACGACAAGATATAAAGCTTAAAACGATCTCAGTAAAAATGACTATTTAAGAATCCAATGCGTGATCTGTTTTAAAAACTACTATGCCAATAACCTACACGGAAGTGTGCAAAAAAGTCCAAGTTTCTCAGAAAATGGATAAATAAATATGTGTATATATATATATATANAGCTTTGAAAAAAAATAAAGAAAAAAAAACGAAATTAAGGGGCCGGCTCTAAAACAAGTGATGATTTATTATTTTTTTAATCGCCATTGTTCTCAAGCTTTGTTTCTCTATATTGTGTAAAATTGATTGGGGAATTAAATTATTAACGCGCAACACAAAACATTTCGGTATGCGTGCCCGAGGGAATGGACATTAAGAGTTCAATTACTTATGGAAATTATTTATAAATCCTTAAGATTTTATGTACTAAAATTGGCAAGATCCGTTATTTTCTTAGTAACTTAAACTAACACTAATTTTTGTAAAGGTAATATAAAGGAAAAAACGACATTTAGAAGCCCCTGTGCCCATTCTGCACAAGATGTCAATTTCAAAAAGCTGTTTATTTTAATTCAGCTTCATCATTCATATATATTCCTATAGATTGTTAAAAATTGAAAGGGGAATATATCTTAAGCATATACCAAAAACAGACATTCGGGGCCCCCAGCCCAAAAGTAAATTACATTAGAATTTTAGTGCCCCATAGCATTTTAATATGGGCTACCAAGATTTTGCTAACAAATTTTGGTTAAAATCAGTTAGTTTACACAAAACCTAACACATAAACTTAATTAAAGAAAAGAAAGACATGATGGGGCTCATTTAAAGCCAGATGTAAAGTTAAAAACGATGTTCATTTCAATTTGCATGATAATGGATATATTTGTCGTTGATTAAATATTGAATTGACAAAATCTCTTAAACATTAATCACCCCCCCCCCCNATCAATTCTTTTACACAAAACCTAACGCATAAACTTAATTAAAGAAAAGAAAGACATGATGGGGCTCATTTAAAGCCAGATGTAAAGTTAAAAACGATGTTCATTTCAATTTGCATGATAATGGATATATTTGTCGTTGATTAAATATTGAATTGACAAAATCTCTTAAACATTAATCAACCCCCCCCCCTAAAAAAGACTATTGGCACCCCCAGCCCCGAAGAAATGGTCATTAAAAATTCAGGACCTTATAGTATTTTAATATTGGCTATCAAGTTTTTTTTTAACAAAATTTGGTTAAGATCCATCAATTTACCAAGTAGCTAGTACTTAACCTATTTTTATATTGCTCATATAAGCAAAAAATGTCATTATGGGCCACCGGCGCCCAATGTGTGTTTAATTGACGAAGAAAATTACCTGTTAACTGCCTGGGAGTGCACGCAATAGTCTGCAAAAATTTCATTACGACCGAATACATGGTTTAGTAAGCTATACACCAGCACCGATTGGGCTGCTATTAGTGGTTAAGGGCTCTATGGTATTTTAATATTGGCTATCAAGAATATAATTGCAAAATTTGGTTAAGATCCATCAATATAGCAAGTAGTTAGCGCTTAAACTAATTTTTATATAGCTAATTTTAGCACACAAAAAATGACATTATCGGCCCCGGCGCCCCTTTAGTGTTAAATAGAGAAAAAAAGTAGCAGTTACCATTCTTGAAGGGTACTCATCGGTCACAAACATTTTCATGACGATGGGATACATGTTTTAGTCAGCTTTAAACGACATACACTCACACACACAATATAGAGATAGATATAGAAGAAAAAATATTTAGGGGCCCCCGGCCACATTCAGTGCAATATATCAATTTAAAAAATCTGTTCATTTTTATTCCATTTCATTATGAATATATTTATCGAGATTGTTAAAAATGAATGGAAAAATCTCTTTAAAATTTAAGAAAAAGACATTTGGGGCCCCCCGGCTCCGATGAAAAGGACATAAGAAGTTCATTGCCCTTTATTATGTTAATATGGTATACATAGTTTTTTNAGGGATAAAATCTTAAACGTTTACTAAAACTGGTATTTTGGGCCCCCAACCCTGAAGAAGTTGCCATTAGGACTTTAGTGCCCTATAATATTTTAATATTGACTATCCAGTATTTATATACCAAGTTTGGTTAAGATCCATCAATGTAGCAAGTAGCTATCACTTAAACTAATTTTTATATAGCTTATATAGGCAAAAAACGACATTAAGGGCCCCAGGGGCCCATTCAGGGAAATATATAAAGTTCAAAACAACAGTTTATTTTAAGATGGATAATAATGGATACATTTATCATAATTTGTCAAGACCTTTAATAATTAAATAGTGAAAAAAAAATCGAAAACTTTAAAGAGGACAGGTATTTTTGGCCCCCAGCCTCGAAGCAGTTGCCATTAGGAGTTTAGTGCCGTATAATATTTTAACATTGACTATCCAGTATTTATATACCAAGTTTGTTTAAGATTCATCAATGTATCAAGTAGCTATCGCTTAAACTAATTTTTATATAGCGTATATAGGCAAAAAACGACATTAAGGCCCCAGGGGCCCATTCGGGGCAAGATATAAAGCTCAAAACAACTGTTTATTTTAAGTTGGATAATAATGGATACATTTATCATTATTTGTCAAGACCTTTAATAATTGAATAGTGAAAAAATTCGTAAACGTTTAAGAAAACACGTATTTTGGGCCCCCAGCCTCGAAGGAGTTGCCATTTGGAACTTAGTGCACTATGGTGGGTTCGTATACACGAATAGCGTAAATCGGGTTAAGACCATCGTAAACGGAGAACTACCTGTACCAATGCTTTCACGTCTTTAATTAAAATAAATCAAAGAAATATTTCAAATACATTAAATTTATAATTTTTTTGAATAAAGTAACAACAAGAAAAGCCATGCTGTAATTTCTTAAGGATAAAAATCGTACTGTGGTGGAGGGGGTAGTGAGGTGGGATTCTGTTAAACAGAAGACACCGCCTCTTACATGTCTAACATATTTAAAGATCTCTCTGATGCGATTTTTTTCTAATCTTTTTCTAATTATTATTATAATTTTAAAAAGAAAATTATTTTTCAGTTAACTGAAATTGTTGAAATTGAAAGTTTAAAGGTTTTTGTGTTTAACATACTTAATTGTATTTCTTTATTCCTTTTTAGTTGAAAGAAATCAATCTTTTTCCCTCCTGACAAATTAAACACAATAAAATTTTAGACTTTTGTGTAAACCCCTGATGGTGTCGCCCCCTCCCCCGCGCCCCTCACGACGCTAGTGGCAGACGTATAAACATTTCATTGACAATGTTAATTTAGAAAAGTTTATTATACAATATATATCAAATTCAAAATTAGAAGTTTTCATAAATATTTATAAACGAATGAAATGCGTCGTTTAGAATGAGATTAAGGCTCTTTCAAGGGTAGGGGATTCCAAATTATTATTGACATTGTATCCCTATTAACAGGGATCGAGATCAAGTGAAATATCACTTGAATGAAATACACCTGGTAATCTATCCACAGAGAAAACCACATGAAGGAACATAGTGTAAACAGTAAAGAACGCGTATATTTTAAAATAAATACATAAATTGTATTATTTGTTTAAAATTCGCAATAAATTCTGTTTTAAAATTTAATTTAAAAACAAAATTATGGTTCTATACTTTTTTTGGAAGGTTCAGACAAGATAGTAAAAAAACAGAAGCCATTATTAGAAAGAAACATAGAATATATATTCTATATTAATAAAGATGTTTTAAATACGACTAACAATAGTCTTTTAAAGAATCATCCAAAGGAAGTTGAGTAAAGAGCATAATAAATTTTTTATTAAATACACCAGCACCAGTGCTTGGTGGTGCATAGCTTAAAGATAAAAACAATTTCCATTACCTTAATTTAAGCACATAGAAAGCGAATTGAAATATTATCACACCACTTGTAACTTTGTTAACATTGATTGTAACAACCTTAGAATCAAATTAATGGCACACATCTGTTAAAGTACGCACCAATTAGTTTATAGAACGATATAATGTGAGAGTATGAATTAACTAGATTGTGCCGGGGCGCCTGAGGCGCCCCCTTCTTTTGGCGCCTATGGCGCCAACCTTTTTTTAAAAGACCAACTAACTTATCCTTTTTTATAAATACGAATTATTAAACTTTATGAAATGTACGCAAAGTATTTAATAATAATAGGGGTTGTATTTTGCGCACCGATGCACACCAAACAATGACGTCATCATATTAAATATTTTTACAGCGCTCATTTACACACAGATTTTTCAACTAAACTAACTGCTGTAGACTGTCGTACATCGCTGCTCAGCGTTACAGATCCAGTGAGTGAGTGACTTTGACTAATATATTATTTATGATGAGGAAATATATAAGATATAATTGTAAACGCTACTATATGCTGTCTCCAAACTGCCTTTTAAAAGCCAAGAATTTTCTCATACATTGGACGTTAGCAATTTAATAACTTGGGCTGGGCTGTGGGGCATCTTACATGAGTGTAAAAAATGATCTGCTATCAGTTACCAAGTCATGATCTTCTAGAGTAGATGGGAGTACTATCAGTCATCAAATCATGATCTTCTAGAGTAGATTTTTACTGCTATTAGTTACCAAATCATGATCTTCTAGATAAGATTTGACTGCAATCAGTCACCAAAATCTTGATCTTTTAGAGTAGATATAACTGCTAGCAGTCAACACAGAACAAGATAGGAGCGTATTATGATGGTATCGCTAGGTTTTACTAAAAAGTTTAATATACTTCAGTACTGACTTCTTTCCTGTTGTTACTGTATGTTCTAGTTTAACTCACCTCTTGATGTGTCCACACATATTTAGAATGTCTTTTTCTAAAGTTAGACACATCTTTCATTTTCTTGCTTATTTTTTCCAGAAAGTCTTCGTTACACCTCTTCTCATTCCATGGTAATTTTAAAATTCTCCTAAAGATCTCCATTTCACAGGCTTCAAAATGTTTTCGTTTTTAATTGCTGACTGTCCTGACCTCAAAACCACAAATAAAACTTGTTCGACGTAACACTGAAGCAATCTTTTCCTCACTTCTATTGATATGGAGTTGTTGGTCCGAAGATTCTCCATTTTTTTGAATACTGTTTTTGCTTGTTGCTATTCTGCTTTTTATCTCCATCGACCATTTTCCGTCTGAAATCTACATTCGTGCCAGATATTTAAATTTGGTGACATGTTTTAATGTTTCTCCATCTACAACTAATCTAAATTCTGGGTTTGTCTTCTTTTTTGAATATTACTATGACTTCTGTTTTCTTTTTGTTCAGGAAAGATAGATGACAAAAGAGATCGAGGCCGACAGACAGAAAAGATACTGGACGGGCTGTCAAGATGGCATGAGGCACAATCACCAGCGGAGTGGATGGGCAATACCAAAGACAGAGAGCTGTAGAGAAGCATGACCACCTATACCTATAGGCATGGCACCTGATGGGCAATACCAAAGACAGAGAGCTGTAGAGAAGCATGACCGCCTACACCTATAGGCACGGCACCTGATGGGCAATACCAAAGACAGAGAGCTGTAGAGAAGCGTGACCGCCTACACCTATAGGCACGGCACCTGATGGGCAATACCAAAGACAGAGAGCTGTAGAGAAGCATGACCGCCTACACCTATAGGCACGGTACCTGATGGACAATACCAAAGACAGAGAGCTGTAGAGAAACATGACCACCTACACCTGTAGGCACGGCACCTGATGGGCAATACCAAAGACAGAGAGAGCTCTAGAGAAGCATGACCGCCTATACCTATAGGCACGGTATCTGATGGATGGACGGATTGACTTACTTTTTCTGAGTATTGATTACTTTTTTCCCCCATTAAATAGTAAGTTTAGATTATACACATTGATCTGTGCTATTTAAATATTTGACGTAGCCAGTGTGTCCTTTATCCCATGTCTCCATATTATGCTGTATATCATTACCTCTCTTTTCCCGTTTCAAACGATTGATTTATCCCTGTAAAATTAAGGCTGACGTTAAAAAGAACTCCAATATAAGTTCACGAATTAATGTGTTTGAAAAAAACGTCGTTAAATGTAAATTTAAAATTCAAATTTTGTATTATTTGTAAAGAGAGAGATTCGGTGGTCAAGTGGCATGCGTGCTAAGCTGGCGTATAGATGTTTATAGATACAAAATTTAGAGAAGGCAGCTAATTCGAGAACAAAGAAAGTAATAATCCTCTGTATAACAAGAGCGTACAATTATTAATCATCTGTAAAGAACGGTCATGTGTAATTACCAACGATCATTCCCTCTTCTTCTACTTTGACACATCTTTTGTTCGGAACCCCTGCCCTGACAATTGGCATTGGTAGCTGAAATTATATTCAGTAAGTTACTTAAAAATTCTATTGTGTAAAGTAGTTTTGTTTTCTTACTTGTTTTTTTTTTCTGGCTCTAACGAAATACCACTCATAAGTTTCTTTAAATAACATTTCTCCTGTATACAATGTAGTATATTATAAAGAAACCAACAATAAAATATGTACCATTAAGAAACAAGGTGCATTTTCTGTAAATAAAAAAAATTCTTATCTTATATCTCATTTGTTACAGACGCTCTTTCTGTACAGAAGATTATTGCGTCCTACGTATTTCTATTGTTTGTGTTTAGTCCTGTATTCTCACTAGAGTTTTAAATGATGATAAAATGTTGGCAATGACGTTAGTTCTACACCACAAAACACCAGTATGAACATATTTAGTGCGTCGATATACTTGAGAAAACTTTCCTACTGAGATTAATAACACTACTTCTTTTTTTTTAAAAATCTTATTTCAGAATAAATTAAAAGGCTATAGATATCTAATTTTAAATAATCAGAGTAATAATCTCTGTCATTTTAAGTCCTTGCTGCTTAAAATTAAAAAATACAATTTTAGAATTTAAAAAAATGTGTGTAATTGTCTTATAATCATAAAAACAATGAAATTATTTCATTTTTAAAATTATTTATATCATTGCATAGATATTTTAGGTCAAATCTACACGGGTATATATTTTCAAACCCCTAGTTATGTTCTTCAAGTGGCTCCATGCATTGACTTGGTTCATGTTAGCTGATTTTAATAGAAATGGCAAACCACCAACCTGTTAACATGCAACAGAAAAAATCGCACCATCAAATAATGCATTAGTATTATATATATAAACACCAAGTGGTGTGGTTCTGTATGTTTATTTGTAACGTAACGCATAACGCAAGCGACAGTCTACAGCAGTTAGTTTAGTTGAAACGCTGAGGAGCGATGTACGACAGTCTACAGCAGTTAGTTTAGTTGAAAAATCGTGTGTTGATGAGCGCTGTAAAAATATTTAATATGATGACGTCATTGTTTGGTGTGCATCGGTACGCAAAATACAACCCCTATTATTATTATTAAATAAATACTTTGCTTACATTTCATAAAGTTTAATAATTCGTATTTATCAAAAAAGGACAAGTTAGTTGGTCTTTAAAAAAAGGTTGGCGCCGTAGGCGCCCAAAAAACGGGGGCGCCGCAGGCGCCACGGCGCCTGGCACAATCTAGTAAATAATATAATAGTCCAAGTAACTGGATCTGTAACGCTGATGAGCGATGTACAACAGTCTACAGCAGTTGGTTGAGTTGAAAAATCGTGTGTTGAAGAGCGCAGTAAATATATTTAATATGATGACGCCATTGTTTGGTGTGCATCGGTGCGCAAAATACAACCTCTATTGTTCAATACTTTTGCGTACATTTCAGAAAGTTTAATAATTCGTATTTATAAAAAAAGGACAAGTTAGTTGGGCTTCTGAAAAAGGTTGGCGCCGTAGGCGCCCTAAAAAGTGTGTGCCGCAGGCGCCACGGCGCCCAGGCACAATCTAGAATTAATATAATGTCTGATTGTCCATGTTGTATTTCTGTCACAGGTGTTTGATTGATTGATTGCATTCTCGATGAATAAGATGTTTGTTTGTGTTGTCTGTTAGTGTTGTCTGTTAGTGTTGTCTGTTAGTGTTGTCTGTTAGTGTTGTCTGTTAGTGTTGTCTGTTAGTTAGTGTTGTCTGTTTGTTAGTGTTGCCTGTTTGTGTTGTCTGTTAGTGTTGTCTGTTAGTGTTGTCTGTTAGTGTTGTCTGTTAGTGTTGTCTGTTAGTGTTGTCTGTTAGTTAGTGTTGTCTGTTTGTTAGTGTTGTCTTTTAGTGTTGTCTGTTAGTGTTATCTGTCAGTTAGTGTTGTCTGTTAGTTAGTGTTGTCTGTATGTTAGTGTTGTCTGTCTGCTAGTGTTGTATGTCTTTTAGTGTTGTCTGTATATTATTGTTATCTGTCTATTAGTGTTATCTGTCTGTTAGTGTTGTTTGTCCGTTAGTGTTGTCTTACTGTGAGTGTTGTATGTCTGTTAGTGTTGTCTGTATGTTGTTGTTTTTCTCTCAGTGTTGTCTGTTTGTTAGGGTCGTTTGTCTCTTTAGTTTGTCGGTCTGTTAGTGTTGTCTGTCTGTTAGTTGTGTCTGTCTGTTAGTGTTGTCTGTCTGTTAGTGTTGTCAGTTAGGGTTGTCTGTCTGTTAGTGTTGTCAGTTAGGGTTGTCTGTCTGTTAGTGTTGTCTGTCTATTAGTGATATTTGTCGAATGTGTTGTTTGTCTACTTGAAATTATTGTTTTATTTTACATATTATCTCTCAGTTTGTAAGATATGCATTATATTAAGTGTTGTATGTATCGAGGAGTTTCTGATTGCTATTGTTTATTGTTGTCGTTTTTTAATTATTCATTCTTGCAAGTAATTTCTATAACAGATTTGAATTGACTTTTAAAACATATTAAAAAGAAAATAAAATCATTTACCAAAGTTAAAACTCTTATATAAATAAAAGGGAACATTGACAGATTAACATACTATCTATTGTAAGTTCTTTTGAGAATATTATTAAAATTTTGCTTGGAAATAATATACGTGTAGAAACTGCAGGATTACAAATTTAAATATTATTAATTAATATATTATATCAAAATATATTATATATGTGATTTCTTTAAAAATTAAGCTTTGAAAGTTAAACAAATGTAATAGTTAATGAACTTATCATTATGATTTGCAGTGTCTTGATAACATTATTAGTGATCAGTAATAGCAGAGTATGTCTAGTAGTAAGTTGTAGTACTACTAACAGTGTTGTTGTTGAGCCTTCTCGTCCATGAGGGACATCTACCGATCATCGACGGCGTCTGCACTTCCTCCTAGGACATAGGCCACCTACAAGATCTCTCCAGGCATCTCTATCCTGAGCCATTTTCTCCAGGATCTTCCATTCATGGCCAATCCTCTTGATGTCTGCCTCCAATTCTTGACACCAGGTGTTTCTTGGGCGGCCTCTTTTCCGTTTACCCTGTGGGTTCCATTTTAGGGCTTGCCTTGTTGTATTAGAAGCAGGTTTCCTTAGTTTATGACCGATCCACCTCCACCGCTTTTTAAGAATCTCTTCCTCAATGGGCTTCTGTTTAGTCCGCTGCCACAGTTCCTGGTTGCTGATTTTGTCCGGCCAGTGAATTCTGAGAATCCTTCTTAGACAATATTTAATGAAGGTCTGGATTCTAGTCAGGTTTACAGCCGTTGTTCTCCATGTCTCAGCTCCTTATAGCAGCACTGGTTTCACCATAGCGTTAAAAATCCTTACTTTTAACTTGCTGCCTAAGTTGTTGGCGACCCAAACATTCTTTAGTTGCTGGAAGGCTGCTCTTGCTTTTCCGATTTCTTATTTTGACGTCGGCATCTGTACCACCTTGTTTATCCACCATGCTGCCAAGGTAAACAAAACTCTCCACCTCCTCAAGGGCTTCTCATTCAAGCATGATGGGTGATGTACTGGTGGCATTAACCTTGAGGATTTTACTCTTCCTTTTGTGTATGTTGAGACCTATGGTAGCAGAAGTGGCTGCGACAATGTTTGTTTTCTCCTGCATCTGTTGTTGGGTATGTGCTAGAAGGGCAAAGTCATCAGTAAAATCTAGATCATCAAGTTGATCCCACAATGTCCATTGGATGCCATTCCTTTTCTGCTGTGTAGATGTTTTCATCACCCAGTCAATGGCTAATAGAAACAGAAAGGGTGAAAGCAAGCAACCTTGTCTCACACCAGTCTTCATCTGGAAAGCATCTGTCACCTGCTGACCATGGACAACTCGGCAGTTTATCCCTTCATACATGTTTCTGATTATATCCGTAATCTTCTGTGGCACCCCATAATGCCTTAGCAATCTCCACATCGTTTGCTTGTCCACACTGTCGAAGGCTTTTTCGTAGTCAACAAAGTTGATATAGAGTGGTGAGTTCCACTCTAGTGACTGCTCTAGAATGATACGCAGTGTCGCTATTTGGTCAGTGCAGGATCTGTTGGTGCGAAAACCAGCTTGTTGGTCCCGCAGTAGAGGGTCTACCGCGTTTTTCATCCTGTTAAGCAATACACGGTTGAAAACTTTTCCTGGGATGGACAATAGAGTAATCCCTCTGTAGTTCGAGCAGGAGCATAAATCTCCCTTCTTTGGGATCTTGATAAGGTATCCCTCTTTCCAATCAGAAGGCACTTGTTCCTCTTCCCATATCTTCATAAACAAAGGGTGTAGCATTTCCACACTGGTTTCCAAGTCCGCCTTCAGTGCCTCTGCTGGGATGCCATCAGGTCCTGCAGCCTTTCCATTTCTGAGCTTTTTAATGGCCCTGCTAATCTCTTCTTTTGTGGGACTATTACAGTCAATTTGTAGGTCATTATCAGCTGGTTGCATATCTGGTGGATTCCTTTGTTCTGGTCTGTTTAAGAGCTCTTCAAAATGCTCCTTCCATCTACCTCTCTGCAGCACATCACTTGCAATGTTGTTTCCCATTTTATCCTTCACTGGTCTCTCAATCTTGCTAAATTTCCCAGATAGCATCTTAATTATATCAAACAGTTCTCTCATGTTCCCCTGGTAAGCTGCGTCTTCTGCTTCTTTAGCAAGCTTGTCCACAAATTCTTTCTTGTCCCTCTTGATGCTTTTCTTAACTTCCTTATTTGCATCTGCATACTCTTTCTGTGATTTGTATTTCTGGGATCGTGTCCGCTGTTGTTTATTTCTGTTTTCTTTCTTTTCCTTTCTTCTATTTTATTCAGTGTACCTGCTGTTATCCATTCTTTATGTGCCTGTTTCTTCTTTTTTAGTATTTCTTGGCATGTTGACTGAACTGTTTCCTTCACACTTTGCCACGTTCCTTCAGTGGACTCGTCTTCAAGTAGTTGGCGTAGAGCTTGGAACCTATTGGACAGTGAGAGCTTGAATTCCTCCTTTTTTGCTTGGTCCTTTAGGAGGGAGGTATTATACCGAGACCTACATGCTGGTTGTTCGGTATAGTGTCTCTATAACTTCAATTTTATCCTGGCCACAAGGAGATGGTTGTCTGAGGCAACATCAGCTCCTCTCTTTGCACGAACGTCTTGGAGTGATCGCCTGAATTTTTTACTAATGCATACATGGTCTATTTGGTTAATCGTTCTCATGTCCGGTGAGACTCATGTAGCTTTATGTATTCTCTTGTGCTGGAAAATACTCCCTCCTTTTACTAGGTCTGCTGTGGCACATAGGTCTGCAAACCTCTCACCGTTGTCGTTCATCCCTCGCCTATCCCTTGTTGTCCCATAACCTCTTCATACCCTGTGTTGTTATTGCCGATCTTTGCATTGAAGTCTCCCATGAGGATGACGATGTCCCTCCGTGGGCGACCCTTGACTATGGTTATCACTCTATTGTAGAATTCTTCTTTGTCTCTTTCGTCGCTTTCGTTAGTTGGTGCATAACATTGGATGACATCTAGGTTGATGCTACGCTTCTTTGTCCGAAAGGTTGCTAAAAGAATTCTAGGTCCATCGGCCTCCCATCCAATGAGTGCTCCTTGTGCTGCCCTTGATAGCATCATGGCAACACCCAGGGTATGGGGGCATCCTCTTCTTCGTGTCCCGAATATATCACCATCTCTCCCGATATTAATCTCTTCTTCCCTAGTCCAGTCCATCTTACTTCACTAATTCCTAGAATGGTGAGCTTATAGTTCTTCATCTCCGCGGCTATCTGTGCAGATTTTCCCGCTTCATACATCGTGCGGACATTCCACGCTCCGATGGTGGTGGTGTTTCTGGTAGAGATGATGGTTGTCGGTCTAACAGCTTCCAGAGTTTGGCTTTCACTATTAGGCGTCATATTTCCCTCCTCAGAGGATCCATCTTCTGCCAGGACTGAAATGGCTCTTTTTGCTCGTTTTGGTGTTTTTGTAACTTTGATTTTTTTTACACGGCAGGGTTGTTGGCCTTGCGCGCAACCACTTGGGGTGTTGCCCCTCACAGCTCAATGGGTAGCTGCCTTTGTTCGGGTTGGGTCCCTAGTTTTTGTGGATCCCTCCACTTCCTACAAGGCAGTAGGGCTGATCTTGGTCCACCCCGGGTATTTTATTTCCCCGGTACCCTCCATATCTGGTGGGCTTTCCTCTATCCGCCGGCTGGGGAGGCGCTCGATAGAAGATCAGCAACTCTTACGAGACTACTAACAGTAAGTAAGATAAAAGTATCTGTCTGATTTGGTATGCTGAGGATATGTTTCATTGTGAATATTTGTGTATTATGCGTGATTTCACTTTAATTTAGTAGAGCTGATTTATAATAATTGTACTAGACTAGAAGAAAGTGGCAGCCATTAAAATTAAGACCAGCTGTAATGTCAAATCTCGTGTCTAATGTTTACTCCTATTAAAACTTAATCGCTAATGATATAGTACGTTCAAGTCGTGTATAGTGTTTGTAAGGGTTGTTTGATTCTAAGGCTTGCCTCTAATGTTGTTAGAGTTTACTAATTCTTATGTTTACTCCTATTACAACTTAATCGCTAATGATATAGTACGTTCAAGTGGTGTATAGAGTTTGTAAGAGTTGTTTGATTCTAAGAGTTGTATTTTAGTTTGATAGGGATGTTTAATTATTTTTTGTTGATTATCCCGTAAATTTTCAAATACCTAATATACATATAGAATAAAATCTACAAATTGAAATAATATCTATTGACATATTTGATGTGCTTCAAATTGTTTTTTCCATGAACACCACACCAAAAAGCACTACTATCAACCTACGTAGTAAGATATTGTAATTGGAGGCCGTCCATAAATGACGTCACGCAAGTAAAAAGGGGGGGTCTCACTTTTGTGACGATGCGTGACGTGGGGCAGGGAGGGGGGTTGAAGAAATGTGACGTCACATTTAAAGGGTAACTTTAAATAAAGCTTCCACTGAAATGTTTGGTCACTTAAAATGTATTTAATGACTTTTTTTTATTCATTGCTTTACAAAGTACCGATCGTTAGGCCACTAGACGCCGGTTGGCGTAAGTTATCAAGACATGAAAATTAAATATAATTATAATTCTTAAGTTTGAGAACCCTAAAGAGAACATAAGAAATTGTTACCCTGCGTCGTTTGATGTTGACATCAAAGCTTTTGTGATGTAACCCTTTCTTTTTTTCACTCGCGGCAGTAGTCTGCTAACTATTTTTTGGTCGGTTATCCACACTCCCCCCCAATCCGACTGCATCTTGTGAGTTTTACAAACAGGACAAGTGTCTAAAAATATCTGAATAGGATTATTTGTAGATTTGTTTAGTCAAAATGACACGGAATATCATTTACGGGTGGGTGGGGGAGGGGAATCTATTTTTATACAATTATAAACGTTTTTAGTTTGATCTAATTTTTCGATTGGTTTCTTGTCAAAGATTTCTGGCCATTCTAAATATAATGATAAATGGGCCATTTAAAATAAGTCAAAAGTATTAATTAACTTTATTGATTGCGTAATATTCTCGAGATGAAAATTCGAGAGGAGCAAAAAACAAATTTGCTTCTGAACTCAGTTTTTAAGGCATTAATTTTAAATATGACAGATAGGATACTTGATACAGTCAGATTAGGATTATTGTCACTCGTGTCATTATAAATGAAAGTAGTTTGGATTTAGGTGTCTTCATATAGTACGTAAGTAAGAAATCTACAAAGATGACGAATTTAGCAAATACATTTTCTGGAAGGAACCGGTTCAATAATGGGCATATGTTCCAAGCGTGCACGTACACATGACGTATTTGAATATATATCATAGTTGAGTGTAGTAAATGTTGTATGTTCCAAATGAGTCTGCATTACCCCCAAGAATTCTCTTTTGACTTTTGACCCCAGATGAGGTAATTTATCCCTGTTCGCCGACCTCTTTCTTAAGGGATGCCCGTCAGTCATTTGAAGGAATTTTAAAAATTACATTATAAAAATATTATTTTTAAATAACTTTTTTTTAATAACAAAGATGTTAACAGTAATGATTTATAGTCAACGTTTAATTTGTACGCATTAGAATAAAATATAATCAAGGGATATTAACACATTCCGTTTTTTGAAAGCCGGTTAAACGGTTTGAAAAAACGGACCGGTTCAATAAGATACCTAAATATTAAAATTATAAAAGTTTATATTACTGTTAACCCAAAAGTTACGGATTCTAGAGAATTTTCTATGCCCACAATGATTCAGTTTACCCCCAAGAGTTCCTTTTTTAACCCAAATGAGATAATTTATCGATGCTTACCGACCCCTTGGTTAAAAAGACCGATAGCGGTAGCCATATATTTTTCATTAGTTTATAAATTCCACAAGAGAATGCAACAATTTAAACACTCTTCGTCCATTTGTGACATTATATTTACAACTCGTGTGTGACGTATGTGAAATCATGAAGAAAAAAGAAAGAAAAAAAAACAACAAAACTTTTGAGCTGCGGAGTTAAAATTTATGATAATATTTGATATTTTAATAATGTCACAGTATTTGATCAGTCTTCAACTTGCAGGAATTACTGTATTTTGCGACGCACAAGATGACACCCTGCTTTCCTGCTCAAATGTGGGGTTCGTACAGTACTCGCCATATTCCTCTTCCAGCGCATACCTAATAATTTTAATAAAACATGAGATGTGATATAAATAATAATAATAATAATAAAATGGTAATTTATATAGCGCTGTATCCCAGCATGGAGCCAGGCTCATAGCGCTTTACATGAAAATAAAAATACATATAACAATAAAAAGAAACATTCATATCATATTAACTATATAAATGACAATACGCTATACTCAATACATCAGCTACGTTAATAATTTAAAGAAATTTTGTTTTATTAATTTTGAAAATAAATTTTAAAAAGATGTGTCTTAAGTGCAGTCTTGAATGACTTAGCAGTTGAAATGCTACGGATATGTAAATGTGGTAATTTCAGATCAAATGCCTTTGATGTGCATATGTTAGCAGGAAAACTGTCGTTAGAAGAGCTAAATCAATTTGAGGAATTGTCTTGTATCTATATATTCTAGATCTATCAACAATGCAATGATCCTTGTAATATCAATAGCCACATTAGCGAGCTTAATCGCGAAGGTTAATCACATCAATGTTTTTTGACATTACCACTGCTTGTTCGTTAGCTGTCTTGCTATGCCTTTGAAACTAAACATTTTTAAAAATAAAAATGCAATTTATAAAACAAACCGGATTCATACTTAATCTTATGGCTTTAAGCTATACAGGTGCTCATTAGGCTATCAAATCAGTACAGAGAAAATCATGTCAAAACGGGAAAAGAATGAAATGGTACCTGGTGAAATAGAACAATTCTTGCTGGTCGTCTGATAAGAAAAAGTATGAGAATCACTGGCTTACAATTTATTTGATGTCTTTTACATAGCTAGCGCATGTAACAATATTACAATTAATACAATGTAGACCTACACTGAATAAATACTTAAATGATAAACAAGGGTTTTGAAACATACTTATTTTCAAGTAGAAAATAGTTGGGTTTTTTGGTTGTTTTTTTTTAGGGGGGGAGGGTCAAAGTTTTGTGACGTACTTTTGGAGGGGGGGGTCTACGATTTTGTGACGACGCGTGACGTAGGGGTGGAGGGGGTAAAAAATCGGCCAAAATCGCGTGACGTCATTTATGGACGTCCCTTTGAGACAACTTTAAGGGGCAAGATTAATTAGAATATTATATTAGACCTTTTAAGATCTTTAACTTCAGTTAAATTGTAATCTACAAGTGTATGCGATATATTATTATTTTTGTTTCTCTTACATGTTGTAATAAGTATTTAAATTGCATGTATAGAAAGGTTTTATTCGAAGAAAATATACATGTTTAATATCTTAGTTATTTTAATTTTAAAAGACTATAAATATGTTACATTGACTTTCATTTATTGCTTTGATTAGTATTTAGACTAGCCTGATATCGAACCGTAGGATTATATTTTATCCCAAGTGGCACGCACCTTGACTTCGATCTCCGTAAAAAGGGATAACATTTTAATCATATGATAAGATTCTAGCATCCCAAGTTTAGAAAAAAATTCGCCATTGATACTTAATTTATGTATTAATAAAAATATATATTTCAGTAAGTTTGTTTTTTATTACTTAATACTGTGATTCCCAATACGGGTGCTACAACTCACTTGTGTACGTCACAGCTTTCAAAGAGGTGAGGGGGTGATGACATTTGTGTGCGGTACAGGTGTTGTTTCCACACAATTTTCCAAGTGGCACGCTACTTGAATTCGATCTCTTTAACAAGGGAAAAGATTATAAATGAATTTCTATCGTTGTCCCACCCACAGCATAAACTAAGTTCTATTTATAACATTTTCAGATCCCACGTCATTTATTTTGTGTTCGTCCGTCGATTCGCCGAGGATCGCTCTAGACATCCCGAGGGCTTGCTGGGACTGGCTTTGCCTGTGTGTGCGCAGATGCCTGAGGAGACCGATCCTATTTTTAATGTAAATGTATATATATATATGGCTGTTATCGAAAAAATTACCGAATAATTAATCGATAATTTTTATTAGGTCTAAAAATAAGATTATGATGTCATCAAACCGAAAATTTCAAGGGAAGTAAGAAAAACAGGCAGTTGACATTTTTTAATTTAAATATAAGTAGTTCAATGAATTTATCTTATCTTATATGTTACAGACGCTCCTTCTGTACAGAAGATTATTGCGTCCTACGTATTTCTATGGTTTGTGTTTAGTCCTGTATTCTTACTAGAGTTTTAAAAGATGATAAAGTGTCGGCTTTCCTGGTTTCTTCAGGCAACCCATTCCACGCCCGAATACCGGGCGGAAAGAAAGAAAACTTGTATGTGTTTGTTCTTGCATATGGAATAAGAAAGGTGTTTTTGTCTTTATGTCTATTTGAGGGTTGTATTAGGTTATCTTTGTGTTGTATTTCTAAATTAGAATTAATTGCCTTATGTATAATTACTAATTTACTCTTGGTTCTTCTATCCTCTAGTGTTTCAAGGTTTAATGATTTAACTAATGGTGTTACTCTTGTCAGTTTTGAGTATTCTCCAGTAATGAATCTGGCAGCTTTTTTTTGGATTTGTTCTAACTTATCAATATTTTCTTTGGTGGATGGGTCCCATACTGAAGATGCATATTCTAGTATAGGTCTCACCAGGGTGAGATAGCATTTTAGTTTTATATCTTTGTTACATTTGTAAAAGTTTCTTTTTATAAAGCCTAAGGTTTTGTTTGATTTTTTAATAACTTCATTGACATGGGGATTCCAAGATAGTTTCTCATTTATTATGACTCCTAAGTATTTCGCATCTTTAGTTTGGGTTAGTTCTTTTCCATGAATGAAATATTTTGAATTTATTTGTTTCTTTTTCTTTGTTACTCTTAGCAGTTGACATTTTTCTGGGTGGAAGGACATACTCCAGTTAGTTTCCCATTTTATTAATTCATCTAAGTCTTTTTGTAAAATTTTGCTATCTTGTTCTGACTTGATTGTTCTATAGATTATACAATCATCAGCAAATAACCTAACTTTAGTTCCTGTTGAGATATTGTTGGGTAAGTCATTTATATAAATTAAAAATAGTAAGGGACCTAGGACAGTTCCTTGTGGAACTCCTGAGTTAACCTTTATTGGTGTAGATTTAGAACCATTAATTATTACAGTTTGCTCCCTACCCAATAGGAAATCTTGGATCCAGTGATG
>MUZC01004538.1:343855-357457 GCA_002072015.1 Radix auricularia | reverse complement strand
TATCAAAAAAGGACAAGTTAGTTGGTCTTTAAAAAAAGGTTGGCGCCGTAGGCGCCCAAAAAACGGGGGCGCCGCAGGCGCCACGGCGCCTGGCACAATCTAGTATATTTATATGAATATACAAAATAACTGCATAGCATTAATTGGAACAAAAGTTGTTTAAATAGTGAAATAAGTATTTCGCTTTATTAATTTATAATTTATAGTATTTGTTATTTGATTCCCTAATTAAATAAACAACATCTACAATAATAATTGTAGCTTACTTACTTGTAGAATTAGGTTCGTCTGCAATTTCAAGCCAAAGTTTCCTTCCAAAATTCCTAGTCATTTTACTTTTAATACAGACTACTGTTACTGTGATAACACTTCGACGACATTGTTGAGAGGAGTGTGGGCTCATGAACTTCAGAGTTTAATTTGTCAATATCCATAATAAAAATCAAAATGATTTTAGTTTAAAATGGAAACCTACTGTTTTATATGTTGAAAATCATGCATGAAAGCCAATTCTTATTTATTAAATGATTATTTACACACATAAAATGAGACGAAGTGGCACAAATTTCCGCCATTTTGTTGACTTTTGAAAGACAATTCGCGCGATGCGCTGGAAAAAATCAAATTGTTCGCGCGTATACGCGCGTATACTGGCGTTTTTACGCTGTCAGTGTAACCACGCACTATATGTTATTGCATTTGTTTTTCAAGAGGTTTCAGATGCGCGACTAGATGTGCGAATTCGCGTGCAGTGTAACCACAGCCTTACACTAGTTAGGCGGCTGGTTAATGCGTGGAACTCTCATAGCTGTGGCCTGTGTCACCTAGCCCCGAATGGGTAACTTACACTAGTTAGGCGGCTGGTTAATGCGTGGAACTCTCATAGCCGAGGCCTTTGTCACCTAGCCCCGAAGCCACTAATGGGTAACTTACACTAGTTAGGCGGCTGGTTAAAGCGTGGAACTCTCATAGCCGTGGCCTGTGTGACCTAGCCCCGAAGCCACGAATGGGTAACTTAACACTAGTAAGGCGGCTGGCTAATGCGTGGAACTCTCATAGCCGTGGCCTGTCAACGCTGCATCACTTGCCAACAAATCATCCGTGATTGTCTGCGGACACACTTATCTTCTGCACACAAGGAGCGTCTGTATAGAAAAAATAACAAGACAGTCTTGGGGGCCGTCCATAAATGACGTCACGCTCCTAGGGGGGAGGGGGGTCTCACTTTTGTGACGATGCGTGACGTGGGGGGAGAGGGGTTGAAGAATGTAACGTCACATTTAAAGGGTAACTTTAAATAAAACTTCCACTGAAATATTTGGTCACTTAAAATTTATTTAATTACTTTTTTTAAATTCCCCTTCCCCCCCCTTCCCCGAAACTGCAACTGGTGAGTTTTACAAACAAGACAATTATCTAAAAAAGATCTGAATAGGATTATATGTAGATATTTTAAGTCAAAACGACACGGAATATCCATTTGGGGGATGGTTGGGAGGGTCTATTTGATACAATTATAAAAGTTTTAAGTTTTCTGTAGTTTTTCGATTGGGTTTTGGTCAAACGCCTCTGGCGATTCTAAATATAATAATAAATGTGTCCATTTAAAATTAGTCAAGGTATTCATTAACTTTATTGAATGCATCAGATTCTCGACATCGCAATTCGAGAGGAGTACAAAACAACTTTTCTTCTGAACTCAGTTTTTAAGGCATTAATATTAAATATGACAGAAAGGATACTTGATACAGTCAGATTAGGATTATTGTCACTCGTGTCAATATAAATGAAAGTAGGGTGGATTTAGGTGTCTTCGTATAGTACGTAAATAAAAAATCTACATAGATGACAAATTTAACAAATGCATTTTCTGGAAGGAACCGGTTCAATAGTGGGCATATGTTACCAAGCGTGCACGTACACATGACGTATTAGAATATATCTAGTGGAGTGCAGTGGATGTTATATGTCCTAGATGAGTCTGCATTACCCCCAAAAATACCCTTTTGACCACATACGAGGTAATTTACCCCTGTTCGCCGACCTGGGGTGCCTGTCAGTCAATTGAGGGATTTTTTAAAAATACATTTAAAACATATTATTTTTAAATAAGAATTGAAAAAAAAACGTGTGAGCTTCGGAGTAAAAAAAATGATAATATTGGATATTTTAATAATGTCATATAATGTTTTCAGTCCTCACCTTGCAGGAATTACTGTATTTTGTGACGCACAAGATGACACCCTACTTTCCTGCACAAATGTGGGGTTCGTACTGTATTGGCCGTTTTCCTCTTCCAGCGCATACCAGGATACCTAATAATTTTTTTGAAAACATGAGAAGCGATATCAATGTGATAATTTTAGATCAAATACCTTTGAAAACTGTCATTAGAATATCGAAATTAATTTGAGGAATTGTCATGTATCTACATATTCTAGGTCTATCAACTTTCAGTGGAAGTTTTATTTAAAGTTACCCTTTCGATGTGACGTCCCATTTCTTCAACCCCCCTCCCTCCCCCACGTCACGCATCGTCAGAAAATTGTGACCCTCTTCCCCTAGGTGCGTGACGTCATTTATGGACGGCCTCTTATTTTTGCGTTGGTATCCTACTTTATTGTTTCCCTGCTGATTAACGTGTCTACCATATTGACTCAAAAATCAACACTTTTGCTGGTTAAGCGATAAAACGACCACGACTTAACTTTTTCGGTCAAAAGCACTTTATCAACTCTACAACTTTAACTTTGTCTTTGTAGAGGGCGTGAACACAGCTGATATTTACATACATACTAATCAACGACTTTACTGACCTCAAACGAATGGCGTATTTATCACAATCATGAATTTGCATTGTACATTAGAGACCTATAGCGTGTATATATATACCTATTTCATTCGTTTTATCATAAAACAAAGTTTAAAAATATATATTTCATAAAGTTTTAATATTTTTTAAACCAAAAAAAATAATTTCTATATGATTCCAATGAAACAAGAAAATGACACGTTCAAGGGAAATGAGAGTATAAACAATCTAGTTCAATACTATAAAAAAGAGAAAGTGCCAGTTTCATAAAAGGACATCTCCGATACGGTGGGTGTTTTTTAAAAAAAATATTGAATAACGTTTTATTCAACATCGGTTATGGGCATATAAAGACATCCATGAGAACTTCGTCTTTCTTACAAACCTGTACTCAGCAATGATGCTATCAGATGGGCAGCTGCCAACTTAATGGAAGAATATTTAAGTGATTTCAAAGACTGCTTAACTTCAGAATTAGTCCAATTTTGAGAACTCTTAAAAACAAAATATTGTCTGACCCCAGGCACAGGGTAAGGATTTCACCGCAGCTACGTTTTTAGTTTCATTTCTTTATATCCGTTTTATTTGTGTATTATTTGTTCGTTGAGGAAGCCTCTTTATCTAAATTTCACTGTTTTTTTCGTCTTGTCATGCTAGGCTATTTAACTGTTTTCTACTTTCTAATTAATAGGCCTGATTTCAGTCGCACCCACATTTTTTTCGTAACCACGAAATAGTGAAAGTCTGGATGGAACCGTCGTAACCGGAGGACTACCTGTGTATAAATGTGTATATTTATGCTGCACACGTTTACTAAATAGAAATAAAACAAAATATTAACTAAAAAAATACATTGAATTCAGTAATTTCCTCGTTTAAAAAAAAAACAATTAAAAAAATATCCATCTTTAAAAATATAATAGGACAATCGTACTCTCCCCACCCCACTGTGGTGTCAATGTCAAAGCCCAAATGGTCTTATATCTTTGAAAATTGAATAAACCACCTCTTTCGTGTTCAGCATTTTAAAAATTTCTTTCTGCTGCGACTGTTCCTCTTTTCTTTTTTTAAAAAATTCGTTTAAATGTTGTTTGTGTGTTGGGACTGTTTTATTATTGCAAGATGACTAATTTTTTTATATGCAAGTATTGCATTTAACGTAATTCATTGTATTTCTAAAGTTCTGTTTAGTTGAAAGATATTCCTCTTCTTTTCTTCTGACATAAATTGAACACTGTAAAAGTTTAGTGTCTTAATGTCACCCAGGGCGGTCCGGTCCGCCCCACCTCGCAACGACTCAAAAATAAAGAAGAAGAAACTACATAGTCAGGTGATCCACTCTCTTATACCCTCATTCTACCACCTCCCGATGAATAACAAAATAAATTCTAGGATTTTCGGAATGGTTTCTCGGGACTTATCTTATATGTTACAGACGCTTCTTCTGTACAGAAGATAATTGTGTCCTACGTTTATTAATATATGTATTGTGATCTTCATGTAAAGCGTTGTGAGCCCGGCTCCTTTGCTGGGATAAAGAGCTATATAACTTATCGTTTTATAATAATTATTATTACTATTATTATTATTACGATTATTACTATTATTATCTATGGTTTGTGTTTAATTCTGTATTATTTTTTGACTTTTAAATAATGATAAAGTGTTGGTTCTCCTTGTTTGATCAGGAAACCAATTCCACCCTCGCTTATCGGACGGGAAGAAAGAAATCTTGGATGCATTTGTTCTTGCTTACAGAATGAGAAGGTGTTTTTATCCTTAAGTCTATCTGAAGGTTGTACTAAGTTATCTTTATGTTGTATTTCTAAATTAGAATGAATTTCTTAACTTATTTAATTCACACATATCACTTGCAATATTACTTTTTTCCCAAATAAAATAGATCAAAGTCTTATGTTTCAATGTGTGGCTTTACTTCTTCCTGATTTTTTGTAATTATGTTATCTATGTTAAGAATCATATGAAAATTTATTGTTAATGATTCAACCGTTTTAAAATGTCTTAAGTTCCATGTTATTGATGCATAATAGAGTAGATATAAATAATTGTCTACTGTCTTTATAATTTTATCACTAAGACTGAAGCACTAGAGTTAATCATGTAATTATTACAAAACGATCATATGAGAAATAATGTATTTGTTTTCTACTAGCTTCTTTTGTATTTTATAAAGTGTCGAATGATCTCATTTTTTTTCAAAAATGTAATGATAAACTTTGGACAAAAATCGGCCAGCAAAATATTCTAGTTTATTCTAAATTACTAACTCTTGTAAACAGTGCTGCCAGCGACAATTTTAGGAAAAACCTAGCCAACACGTCAAAATAAACCTAGATTAGAAGGAAAAAGAAAGAAAAAAACCTAGGCATGCTAAAAATAAACAAAAATGACGTCACAAAGCTTCCCGCCCACCCCCTAATTTTAAATAGAGCATGTCTCATATATTTTTTTTAATCAATTTTTATTCAAGTATGTATTTAATGTACATGGAAGATGCAATCAAATAGCGTAAAGGATGTGAAGCCATTTTAAACTATACTAAAAGTTAGGAATCAAATATTACGCGTTTTTTAAAGTGATGTCACAATTCTTAAACAGCCCTCCCCCCTGCCCCTTGTCACACATCTCACAAAAGTGACTACATTCCCCCCTTCCCCAAAATCGGTTTGGCATTGTCATTTATAAATCTACTCTACAAAACTATTTGTAAAAAATACTTACATCTGAATTTTTTTATCACTTAAATGTCATCATCTTTATAAATCCTTTGGCAATCTTATCAGCATTCTTGGAATAATTCACTATGTCTATCTGAGTCTTGTATTAGATTATCTTTAGCCTATACTTAATACGGCATATACTTGAGACTTTATTCTCTCATCGCCGACAGAAGAAAATGTTAGAGCCTCTAATATTCTAATAAAATTGAATATTTTTGCACAATCATGTTGTTTTATCTAGTACCAGAATTGTACAGACATATGGCGCCACCTTTTGAATTTAGTAGCATAGAGACATAGATTATGATAGATATAATAATGGAACATCAAAGAGTGGCTAAAATATTATTGCTACATACTGCTTATTTTTATTTTTGAAAAATCAAATTATTTAGAATGTTAATTGCATGGATTTAGTTATTTAGTTTCTTTGACATGGAATATTTAATATTAAAAAAAAAATTTATAAAAAAAAACCTAGATTATGACTATTTTTTAAATAAAAAACCTAGAAACCTAGACGAGGTCAAAAAAACCTAGATCTAGGTGGTAAAACCTAGCGCTGGTAGCACTGCTTGTAAACATGTTAAAAATTGGCAGTATGAACAAAGATTGAAATGAGCAAGTGAAGGTAGGGTCGTAGGGGTGTTAGGAGAAACTAAGCTATTCAATGCTGAAATTTCATTATTTGTATCCCTAATTTTAGGGATCGAGGTAAAGTGGCGTGCCACTAGGATAAAACAATGACAACTGCAAAGTCTATCAAGCGTATAAGTTCTTGTTACCAATAAAGATTTATTAACGTAAATATATTAATGTCACTGTTTTCTTAATTTGAAATGAAAGCGATTTTAAAATTTATTTTTATCTTTGAATATTATATTTCTATTGTTAATTTATAATGCAATTACAAAAATATTTATGTAACACAAGTTATTAATGCAACGTGTCATAGAGTTGTAAATAATTGTTAATAAACCCGTCCTAAAGTACGATTCAATGAATTTTTTTTCATTAATTTACTTTAGTAGCACTGCATATTGAATACATCAGTGCGGTGCTTTATGGTGCGGCGATTACTGAACGGCAATTTTAATATGCTTCCTAAATCATAAAACAAAAACTTTTCATTAAAAGAAGAATTACCAGATGCGACACAATTCTTACTTATGTATGAATACATTTAAAATGATTAATATGCATAAATTCCGCTGAAATTAATGATTAATTAATCGATTAATCATTAATTTTTTACACGTTTAACATTAATATGTTCGATTAAAATTTAATAAAATATTTGTATTATTATGTTTTTCAAATCGATTAATACTTTATATTTCTGATCGTTATTTACTTTTCCGTCGTTTTTTAAAATGTTTCACTGATAATTCGCGTGTCTACCATATTGACTCAAAAATCAACACTTTTAGTGGTTAATCGATAACAGTTAAGTCGGGGTCGTTTTATTGTTTAACCACTAAAAGTGTTGATTTTTGAGACAATATGGTATACACGTCAATCATCAGTGAATTTTACATTATACAACGGAATAGTAGGTAACCAACACAAATATAAATTATTAATCGATTTGAAAATAAAAATATTTATAAGGAGACCCCATCCTTTAAATCAATCTTCAAGTCAAAGTAAAAGATAGCCAATTTGGTGATCCAAAATATATATCACTGTTATTTAAAAAAACAGTTGAGATGAAATTTCTGTTGTTCACAAAATGAGATTACTATAGAAATGAATGTTAGATTTTGACAGGTATGTAGCATTTAGAAAACGTGTTTAGCTCTAATGAGGCACTCTCGCCTAAGATATGTCCGGTCTGGTTGTAGTATCGTTATAATGTCTGTCAATCCCAAAATTTTGAAATTTTTTTTTTTAGAAAACTTATACTTTTCATATACCAGGCGATCTGCTGGACTTTGAAATGTTGCCTTCAAATTAGAGTATTCAAACGACACTTTAAAGTAAAGAATATTTTACCTTATGGGAAAAAGTAAAATTAATGAATTAAAGACCACCTTTTTTTATAAAATTGTATAAAGATATTAAGGGTCCAAGTTACATTGTCTAAAATAATATAATTAATTTTAACATTGCTTACTATAGTCTTAAGTAATGCAAGGTCTTAAAATAGCTTCTCTAAAATTAAGTTAATGAAAAATTAATTAAATGCAATACCGATTCCGCCAACATTTTCTAATCTATTGCTATTTTAATTTTGGCTTTGAGGGTGGCAAGGCTGAAAACATTGTACACGATAGTGGGTGGAATCATAAAAAACAGATAATTAAAGAAATTAAAGACATAAAGCTTTTATTTGTAACTTTATTACAGGGTCATTATTACTTCGTAATAAAAACTACCTTTACTTTACAGCGTTAACATATTTTTCGGGCGGCAAAATTTGATACAGCCCAGGGCGGCACATACACACGCTACGCCACTGACACAAAGATAACTTAATACAAATCTCAGATAGACATAAAGATAGAAACACCTTTCTTATTCCATATGCAAGAACTATCACATACAAGTTTTCTCACTTCCCGTCCGGTATTCGGGCGTAAAATGGGTTGCCGGAAGAAACCAGGCAAGCCAACACTTTATCATCATTTAAAACTCTAATAAGAATACAAGACTAAACACATACAATATATGTACGTAGCACGCAATAATCTTCTGTATAGAAGGAGTGTCTTTAATAAATAAGTTAAGAAAAGATAAAATGAGCACGTCTCTATTACCATGTTCATGTTTTATAACGTTAGTTTTTTGTATGACATTCATCATCATTGACAGTGTTTAATTCCTCCTGCTTATGATCATACATCGAAACATTAACATTGTCGATCATTGTGGGAGTAATTTTTCCCGTCCATTTCTCAGAGTCAGAAAACTTTCCAACATTGGTGTGTACAATTAATTTGTTTCTCAAGTTGTTTTTAACGAACTAACTGCAGAAAAAAATGCATTTTACGTTTGTTTTTCCATGTGCAAGCGCCAGCATTGTTTGTGCTAACTTCGAAAGTAGCGTAAATCTGCACTCTTTGTTTTTGAAACTTCTAGTCATGTCTCCAATTTGATGCCAGAAAGCATCATGACCTTAATCTCAGTCGGCCTTGACCTTGCTTTAATCCACAACCTGGTGATCAATAAACTCGGCATCTAAAAAATTAAAATATAATGTAAATACAATTTTTGGAAAAAGCTGGGCCGGTTCCAAAATTTCCGACTGGTCCACCGATATTCTGTTAGTGGGTTTTGGTACTGACATAAGCTTCGGCACTCTGTTGCTAATGAGCATCCTTTACTTAATTACACTGTGTGCAGTGGTGTAAAATGCAAGAACAGCAATTCAAACTTTTCAACAGCCGATGGATCATCTACTTTTTACATCTGTAGTTTAGTTTGATAACCAATGAATAATTAATAGCGTGATTTAAAGTTTGTACTTTCGAGCTGTCAAGAAAGCTCTTACAGTTTGTTAATAGAGCGCGGGATGCCACTAAAATTATTTTAAAATAAAATATGAATCAAGAAAATAGATATGAAATATATATTTTTTCTGATTTTTTTAACGTTGAAATTCCACGTTTTGTCTTTTTTTATGGCCAGCTTGATTTGTTAACGGAATTTTGCGACTGTTCGTAAATTTACGGACCGTTTGCAACCCTAATGGCATGTTCGAAAAGAAAGTGGAAACTGCACGGGCACAAACACAATAATTTATAAAAATTTAAAAGTAATATCTTAGCTGCGGATTGAACCTAAGACTTTCCACATGTGTAGGCGAATGTAAAAACAACTACATGCTATTTTGTTGTTCTGAAATAACATAGTAATTGACCTCAATTCAACGGTTTGTTGGAACCCCCCCCCCCTTCCCCATGCTGTGCACTGCCTTTTCTTGCATTCTGATTGCTCTGTGGGATCATCTAGTTGATTCTATTGAAAATAATATGCACCGCGCAAAAAACATTTACAGGCTGAAAGGGACTTAACTCTCTTACTGTCAAACGGGGACTGGTAGGGGTGTAGGTGTGGTCACTGATGGTTGGAGTAATCGTTGGATTGAACTCCATACGTTTATATAGAAATAAACTAAAAGTCCAGTTATTTAATTACGGTACATTCGATAGATCTGAAATGTTGATACAATGAATTGTTAGGTGACACAAGTCTGTGTGAAAATTCCAGCTCGATAGCAGTAGTTTAAGTTTAGGTGGGTCTTTTTGACTTTTGTTTTTTCGCCCGACCGACGAAGAGACGACGCCTAAGGTTAAATAAGGGATTTAAAAATAACTATACGATAGATATCCTTGTAATTCAGAAAGAAACGATGCTAAACATTTCTTTATTGGTCCACGCCGAAACATTCTCTGGATAAATTATCCAGGCTCTGGATAGCAGTATCGTCTTTTAACGAGGGAGTTTGTTTTTGTTTTTAATATCGATGCTATTAGGTAATGTGCATTAATATATTAACCACAGTTAGAGGCGGAAAAATAATCATGAGAGATGTATTTTTTAAGAATTTATTTGTAATGAAACATACCAAAGTTTACAATTGGAGGCAAAATAAGAGGAAAAAACGAAAAAAAAAACATTCATCACAGATTGAAACATAACAGGTCTGATGTATGCAGCGTCATATATGGGTTTATCAGCATGCAAAAAGTTCCACTAGCCTCAAAAGGTAAATAACATTTTAAAAAAATTAAAAGTTTATTTCACGCGTTTGACATAAATTGTCCCAGTGGCGTCACTAGGGGGGTGCGGAGAGTCGGGTCACCCCTGGTGACACAATCAGGGGTTGACACCAAAATATACAATTTTATATGTTCCCATTACATGGCACTGGAAAACTTTGAGGAGTTTCTAAGGGTTAAGTTGCGAGTGGGTGACACCACGAGCTACCGCCCCGGGTGGCACCAAACGTAGTGACGCCCCTGATTCGGCCACAACCGCTTCAAAAGTCGTGAAGTTTTATTTTAACACATGATACACGCTGTAAATGTTCTGAAGAAGATTCAATTATAAGAAAACGTAGGCACTGCAATTAAAGATCCATTACAAATTTTTAATAAAAGACATACATTCCACCCCTCCCCCAACCAGGCCATACTTTTTAATTCATTAAAATACTGTGATAAAAACATATAGACGAGGCCTGACGAGAGCCTCGGAATCCTGATTTCTGACTCGTTTTCTCTTCATGATTATAATCTTTGAATTCTACAGTATCTTAATCCTTTGAAAAAAGTCCATGGATTCAATAAAAAAATGATGATCACTGAAATTTTGGGAAGATGCTTCCACTACAGATTTCGTAACCGAATGTAGCTTTAAGGTTACCCATAATAAATTTGAAATTAAATAGAGTTGGTACTGATTTTTTTTAAATTTAAAAAATTGTTCGATTAATCGATACAATATTATAGATTAATCGTTAAATTTCAATTAATTATTTTTTTATAACGCATATATATATAAATATATATAAGAGAGAGAGAATAAGAGAGAAGGAGAGAGAGAGAGAGAGGGAGGGAGAGAGAGAGAGAATAAGAGAGAAGGAGAGAGAGAGATCCCGTTAAGTAACGATTCATTACTTTCGTTAAATCGGTTAAGTTGCGGTAGCACTATTGCTCCCAATTTTTGTGACGAAAGGCCGCAATGGTATGAAGAAATAAGGAAGAAAAAAAAGCATGTCAATTGAAAATGTATAATAATTATTAATACATTGGAAAAAAAAGAAAAAAAAAACGTGTAGCTAGACTACATGAATTTTTTTTTAAAATTTAATTATCTAAACATAAATCTAATTACACGTCAATTTATTGCACACATAAGCCATGTGTAACGATGACATAATGGCTCAGTATCAATTAAGATAGACATACCCATATGACGTCATCAAGAGATGAGGAAATTTATTGATATGTGTTAATGTGTTGTATGTTTAATATCGGTGGCTTAAAAAACATAACTTTAAAAATAATAATAATAATAAAACAAACAAGTTCGTAATGTTGGATTATACACTAAATGAAAAGTGTTCACAACTAAACGCCACACATTCAAATATTTTCATTCCGTCGCCAGTTGAACCTTGTTTTTAATAATATTTATACCACCTACAACTGTCATTGAAAATGTATTGATTAAAGTAACAACAATCTTAAATCTCCCGTTTCGGTGGAAAATAATAATTTTTAAAAAAAAAACATGATAAAATTTAAACTGTTCATAAGGTTCTTCATTTCTAAAACCGGAAAACGTCATAGCTCATTTCGTAATGTTCTTTTTTTTTAGATTATATTTTAGCGGAATAAATGTTTTGAGGCATAAATACAGTCCATCTTTAGAAATTAAAAAATTATCAGGACAATCTCACTCTCCCCACCCCACTGTGGTGTCAAAGTCAGAGCCCAAATGGTGTCATACCTTTGAAAACTGAATAAACCACCTCTGTCGTGTTCAGCGTTTTTAAATTTCTTTCTGCTGCAATTGTTTCTTTTCTCTCTTATTTATATTTGTTTTAATGTTGTTGGTGTGTTGGGACTGTTTTACTATTGCAAGATAACTATTTTTTATATGCAAGTATTGCATTTAACGTAATTAATTGTATTTCTAAAGTTCTGTTTAGTTGAAAGACGTACCTCTTCTTTTTTTCAGACATAAATCGACACTGTAAAAATTTAGTGTCTTTGTTGTCTACCACATTTGGTGTCAAGCGGGGCGGTCCGCCCCCACCTCGCTACGCCACTTGGTCTACCAAAAACAACACTGATAGTTCATTTTCTCCCCTACGCCACAAATTGTCACAAATGGTCACACTTTTACCCCCACCATGACGTCATTTATAGATGGCCATTTTGAAAAACGCTGTAGCCTAGTTGATAGCATTAATGGAGAGATAACATATTTAAAATTTGTAAGAGGAGATTAATGTGCATCTCCAATACCCAGATTTACTTCCCTTGACTCAAAGTTAAAAAAGAAGAAACTACATAGTCACGTTATCCACTCTTTTATTCCCTCATTTTACCACCTCCCGATGAATAACAAAATAAATTCTTGGATTTTCGGAATGGTTTCTCGGGACTTATCATTTATGTTACAAACAATAATTCTCTACAGAAGATAATTATTATTGTGTCCTACGTTTATCTATGTTTTGTTTTTTAAATCTGTATTCTTATTAGAGTTTTTAATGATGATAAATAGTTTGCTTTCCTTGTTTCTTCAGGCAACTGATTCCACGCCGGTATATCGGAGGGGAAAAAAGAAAACTTGTACGCGTTTGTTCTTGCTTACATAATAAGAAAGATGATTTTATCCTTATGTCTATCTGAGGGTTGTACTAAGTAATCTTTGTGTTATATTTCTAAATTATAATTAATTCCTTAACTTATTTAATTTACACATATCACTTGCAATATTACTTTTTTCCAAAATAAAATAGATCAAAGTCTTATGTTTCAATGTGTGTATTTACTTCTTCCTGATTTCATAGTTATTCTTTAATAAATATTAAGAATCTATATGAAAATTTATTGTAAGTGATACAATCGTTTTAAAATGTCTTAAGTTCCTTGTTATTGATACATAATAGAGTAGATATAAATTGTCTACTGTTATAATAGTTCCATTACTAAGATTAAAGCACTAGAGTTAATTATGTATATATTACAAAACGATCGTATGTGAAATGAGAACTAATATGTTTGTTTTGTTTCTATCTTTTTTTTATTTTATAAGATGTCGAATGATCTCATTTTTTCAAATATGTAATGATAAACTTGTGGACAACAATCGACAAGCATTTTATGATAGTCTGTTCTAAATTACTAACTCTCATAAACATGTTGAATAAAGGCAGCAAGAACCAAGATTGAAATGAGAAAATTGAAATAATGTCAAAGAGATGTGAGTAGAATCTAAACTATTCATTGTTGGCATTGTATCCCTAATTGTAGGGATCGAGGGCAAGTGGCGTGCCACTAGGATAACACATTTTTTTTTTTTTTTTTT